>JAVYIG010001665.1:0-310800 GCA_035222895.1 Strongylocentrotus droebachiensis | reverse complement strand
CACAACGACGAAAAAGATAATTGTGCAAAGGGGCGGGGACACAGTGAGAGAAGATAGAGAACTAAAGAGATAGAGAGAAAGAGAAAGAGAGAGAGGGGGGGGGAGGGAGAACAAAAAAGGGAAAGAGAGGGGTACAAAGAGAGAGAGAGAGAGAGAGAGAGAGATAAAGAGACATAGAGAGAAAGGGAGAGAGAGGGAGAGAAAGAGAGAGAGAGAGAGAGAGGGAGAGGGGGGGGGGGGTGAAGAGATAAAGAAGGATAAAATGCCATATTCGGCCGTGGCGGTTTACTGTGGCGTATTTGAAGAAGACTCAAAAAGTGAATAGTAGGCAGAGATGGTTAGAACAAGTGAGAGAGCCCGAAAACGATGGAGAATAAGAGACAAAGATGAAGGAAAATATTGCGAACAAAAAAGGGAGATGAAGAGAAAGAGGGAGTCGACTTGGGGAGAGGGAATAACATACTTAACTACAAAATGAATTCATTTACAAGTTAGTACAATAGGATCCATTAAAAAGTGGAAAGTTTTTGTATGTTAGTACAACCTACGCATGAATACTAATCATCGCCATGACAACAGTTGCCATGTTTGCCAAAATGTTATTCATCTAATGAAAAATCAACTTGATACTTCTCTTTATGAACCGATGATTTTCATTAGTGTAATGGACATGTTATGATGACTTTCATTTTGATACGATCTCTGAAAAGATGAGTAAATTTAATGGATTAACAGAGAATCGTGACGATTTAATCTAGTTCTCCAATCGATCAATGCTCTACTTTTTCATTTTATACACTTTCTTTTTCAATTGACATGACATTTACAATCTACGAAACACTTCTGTTTTTTTTTCTTCATTTGAACTTGTTTGCAACTAAAGTTGAGAAAACCCCCCATAAATAAGTGATAAGCAGTCATGATACATCAAAATTTACATATTTAACAATAATTCCAAGTATTCACAAAAAAGCTACCCCTACTTTTAAATTGGCAAATAATTTGTAATAATGCATGAACAGAATCGGCTCGGTTATAAACGAAGAGGGCTTTCAGATGGTATTAGTTTATTACATTTATTCGACCGGTTTACTAACATTTCAAGTTTAGAGATGTTTCTTCTTTGGGGACTTTAGTGACAACCTATTCCATTAACCTGCTATCAATGAAAGAACTACAATACTTGGAATCAAGTCTGCATACAATACTTATTGATATGTCGGGGAAGCCTAGGACAAGCTTACATGTTGTCAAGAACAAAACTTTGTTAACAAATTATGCATACAAATTTGAATATGTTAATAAACCAGTTCATTGCTTTATGTGTCCCATGTACTATACACCCTGTAATTGTATTATGCACCCTGCCAATAGACCATTTTTCGTGATATTATCTAATTTCATCCATAAATTTCCGTTAAGTGCCATGGAACAAATTATTTCATTCACCTGTTACCGATCATTGTATATCGATAGTCAAATTGTGAATTGCGAATCGCATTCATTTCGTGTTGTTATACCTAGCAACAATTAATGTTTGCAATTCACATTCTGCCTATTGAAATACAATTTGTATTTGTAACATGTGAATAAAAGAACTGGGTCCCGTCTTAACAATAGTTACGATTGATCCAAATCAATCGTAAGTCCTCTAATCAATCGTAAGTTTGCAGTCTCCTATCTCGTATGTACATAGTTACGATTGATATCAATCGCAAATAAGTTGCGATTGATGTCAACTCTTTATAAGACGTGGCCCTGGTGTATTGAAAGTCAAAAAGAAATTTGAAAAATAGTATAAAACGTTATGAAATTTGTTTTGAAAACTGAAGTCATTTAACCTATAGAAATATCATTTAGCCGTCTTTAATAGCGGGTTGGCCTATTGACTCTAAAACAGTTGGGGACAACTCAGACCGCAGAGTCGTGGTGTAGTGGAAACATGGCCAGACTGTGAGTCACATGGTTCGCAGTTCGAGACTCGTCGCGGCGCTAATGTCCTTGGCAAGACATGAATATACATGTACCACCAGGTGTACCACCAGGTGTTGAATTGGCATATGAGTGATTGTAAAAGGGCGCCTGATCGGAATATCGCCGAGAGCGGAGAGTGTGCACTACCATGTGCGGATTAGCAATTACATCCAATAACCACGGTGAATGATAATTACAATGTAAAGTGCTTAGAAACGGAGTATCAAGGAGGATATCTTTGGGAGTATTAAGCTCTATACAAATCTGACTATTATCATTATAATGTTTTCTGCTCGTAAACCAAAATGAAGTTTCAGTTCTGATTAGGTTGACCCATTTCCCTTTTTATAAAAAAACGGAGCTTAATTAGTGGAATTAGTCACAGACGTCGATTTTTATTGTTTGTTTTTTAATTTTTTATAATTCAAAGCTTGGTTTAAACGCTGAATTTATTGAGTTAACTATTGTCTATTTTATGGTGCAAATTAATGAGAAATGGATCGATTGTTCATAATTATCACAAAATTGTTGGAATGAATTAAAGCCATCGGTATTATTATTTTTTTTTTAGCAGATCGTGTCAAACATTCAGTAGTATTGATTGCATCACTAGATTTTGCCATATTCAGCCACACACTTTAATACCACATACAAGGTATCGTAATGAGCCTTAATATGTGCAAAGAATATCATGGACAAAGCGTTCTCTGAAAAGGATGACTCTTCGAATGCCCTCTTATACGAAATATAACAAGTAACAACTAAAGGTTTTGGATCACTTTAAAGGCACACTGTCCTACTTGTAGCTACTTGCTCCCTCTATATAGAAAACTTCCCCAATCGGTGCCTGTTGGTCCCCCATGATCCGGCTCTTTTTCTTATGTTAAATGAGAGCTGAGTTAATGAGATAGCCACCTGTCACAGTGACCTCGCTGGCTCGCTGGGTGGTCTAATCCCTTCTAGCTGAAGTAGTAAAGCCTGCCTTTAATGCCACACGTCTGTGTAGTCCCATATACAAGTTTGTGTGTACAGTGGATGTGCTTTTTAGCAATATTGGGTCAATTATTCTGTTATCATTTTGATGACTAAAAAACCTCACAGTATACACCGATACTTATCTATGATCAACCGTTTCCAATCGCTTACGCATCGTTTCTTTCACAATACAAGCACGTGACAACATCTATCTCAACTTTATCTTGAACGGTATGAAATATGATTATGAATCAGATGTTGATCCATGTAAAATTCAAGTAAAACATAGAAAATAGCATGCTTGGTATGGTCAATTCCGATTTCAAGACAATTCTGTTTTAAATGAAATGTATTATGGATATTTTAATGAAAATCTACAAATTTGTGACTTGATATATAACCTAATATTAATCGAATGTATAAAATATTTGATTTTGTATACGTAAATTACAGAATGACATAGATGGTAATACTTTTGTCATTCAATAACAAAGTTATCTAAAACTAATATTTTATAAATTTGATCAATGGTTGATAAGAAACTCAATTGTTGTGAAAATACCTCATATCAGTTTAAATACTTTATTTTCAATTTTTAGATTCTTATTAAAATGTCTAAAGGTCTAATTATATATATATATTTTTTAAAGTTGAAAATTATTTTGAAATGTCATTCCTTAACGCTTGGGATTGAACTTATGTTGACTGATTAGGCGGAGGAGTAGAGGAGAGGAGGAGTCACGTTCGAATGACAAAATAATGATTAGTTGGTGTCCTTGGAAAAATAGACAAATAGATGGAAAAGGTAGAGTTGCGCTCGCCATTGACGTCAGTTAACTGCACAATGCTGGACAAAAAAAATGCAAGGTTTTTTAAATGGATCCGACTAATGAATAATTCATTTCCAATTAACAGTCACTGTTCATGCTGTACAGGTGATAAGTGCTTCGCGTCAATAGTTTTCCAATCACCTTAATCACATTGAAATGTATATTGAAATGTATAGAAATATAGAATAACAAAAAAAGAGGGAAGATTAGCGAGATAAATGTAAATCATTAAAAAGACAGAATGATAAGGAAATTGCCAAAACTAGGCCATGTGGAAAGTTAGGAATAAGTGTAGTATATTTTCGAAAGTGTCGTAAAAATACCATGCCAATGCGAAGCATTTTCTATTAATTAGTCTTGGGTCGAGAAGAGGGGGCAAATAGATCAAGTTTTGCTAATTATTTTTACGAGGTCACTTATCGACTGACCTTGAAGTAACGAAAACGATTTGAGGTTTTTTCCTTTAAGTTTTGAATATTTCAAGCAGTAGTGGTTCTTGGAGGGGGGGGGGGGGGCCTGCAGGGGAAATTCTTTCAAATTCTTCATCAAATTTCTTCAACCCCTAGTTCTTTAAAAAAGAAATTATTCACAACACAACATGATGGTATAGAACCCTCAAGCCCCCCCCCACCACTTCAAAGTTTTCTTCTAAAAAAAGTGTCTGATTTCAAATTGAAAGAATACGTTATTGGAAACACCAGCAACATCCACAACACCGAACTTGAATTGAGGCTGGTGTTGGGATTGATCTTGGCAAATATGACGTATCCCTGGTAGGCAGTGTTAAAGGTAAAGACCAGTATTGGTAACGCCCCAATTTCAAAAAATGAAATGGAAGCTCTCATTACCAATCATGTGAAAGAATATGTTTTGACTAATACATGATGATACAAAATTTGCCGGGAAACCGCCTACTAATTCATATATTTGGTAAATTTGTTTCTCTCATGGTCCTGTGAGAGATATAGGGTAGTCCCATATACATCTTTTTGTGTATAGTGCTTGTAACTTTACAAATAATGGGCCAAATTTCTTATCATTTTGATGATTCCAGAACCTTGCAGATGCTAGATGCTAGATGATCAACCTTTTCTGATCGATTCCACAACGTTTCTTTCACATTTCAATCGCATGACCATAACTGGTCTTTACCTTTAAAGGCTGGTGTTGAATGTCGTCCGCTGAACCCAGTATCGGGATTTGTATGAACGATTTACGTGTAATTTTCCTATTTACCAACACCAGCCCCTAGGGATTGGGAAATTTTTAATATCAATTTCGATGTTGATATTGCTATCATTACAGGAATCAAGGCTGCTGCACATAGGGAGTACCCCACCATTTACCTTTTACATAATTTATTTTTTCTTTACCACCGTTTTGGAGTATTAATTGTGAATCATGTTTAATTTAATTCATTATCGTCGAAGCCCAAATCATCACCGTGTTCTAGCATCAACCAGCGACTCATTATTCAAACATCACCGCTTGAGTGAAGACGAGATTTCGCAACTTTGAGCGCAATTTAATAACTAGAGGGGGCGGGGGCAGGGGAGGTCCAAACGAGCAGTTGAAATCCGAAATAATGATTAAAACACTGTTAGATTATTCGGCTAGAGGTGGAAATATTACAGACAATTAGGGAGCTCTGCATAAATTGCCCCCTCTACGACATTTCTTCGCACCCGGTCGACGACATATTCTCTTTTTGATAACCTTCAGACACCCAGTTCAATTTGTATCGGTGTAACATTTCTGTTTTAAGAGACCTATGATTCCCAATCCATAATTGAGTTTTTGCTATGTTGATTTTGAGATTGGAGATATTTTCAAAGTCAGCAATTATTTCAAGGGCACATTGTAAATCTTGTCTGGTACCATTGAGTGTAGGAGGGTGTCATCTGCATATTGCAACAGTTTGAGTGTTTTTCCTATTCAGATGCAATCCAACTCCATGACGACACCCTCGCCTCATTACAAATCTATCTGCACAGTGTCCGTTAAGTAGGACACACGAGGAAACATTTTACTAAAACAATTTAATCCATTTCTGAAATATGGGCCAAATTGAAAGAAATCAAAAACTTTATAGAGGAGTTTATGAGACACGTGCACAGTCGAATGCCTTTTCGAAATCAATAACAAGTAACATGCTATCCTTCATTTTAGTGTAAAGTAATGTGTCGTATAATAAACGTATATTTTTCCCAATGAAGCGAGCTTTTTAAAAATCGCTTTTGATTTTCGTTTATCGAGTAAGACGAAATCCGTTTTTGTCTTTTAGCTACACAACCGGAGGCTAATTTATAAATAACGTTATGCAAGGAAATTTGGCGCCAGTTTTTAAGTAAAGCTCTTGACTTGTTTCCTTTTGGAACCAAAGTTATAGTCCCCAATTTGTTTGCGATTGTGATAAGTGTCCTGTAAACAAAACCTGGTTCAATGACTTTATAATGAAATATTTTGTCAGAATAATGCAATAAAATTTCAAATTGCTTCTTCTACTTCTTTTGCCGCATACAGATTTGAATCAAAATTAAACACCACTTTAAGTAATGCACTTTGCTCACTAACGACATCATCATTTTCTGTTGATAATGTAAATTTTTCTCATTTAACTTTGTTCTGTTCTTCCAAAATAATTTGGAGGGTTTTTCTGAAAACTCCAGCCACTATATACGAGATCTCATGGCAATTCCTTCATCTGTTTTAAACGGAAAGTAATTTATAATTCTAATTTCATTTCGCTCATTTCCTTTAATAAGGCCTATCATCTTTTATTACCAATTTTCTTTTTAATTTCTTAATTTACTTTCTAATTTTTGTTCCCTATTTACACCTTGTTTATTTAGAAAGGAAGCAAATGATATGTGACATCATCTGTCAGTCACCAATGAGCTAACTTGAGAAAGTGGTATGTAACTTTGCCAAAGTTGACCACCTGTGACAATACGTAATACAGTAGCAACATAAAAGTTGATTTGCCGTCAGACATGCTGTAGCATCACAAGGAAGACAAAGACAATGATGATGCATTGTAAATGTATGAAAGCATGCAATTCTATTATGAGCGTGTGCTGAGCTGGGGGAAATTACATACCATTGACTATTGTAGAATATTAGTTAAGCCGACTGTTTAGTCTGACATGTCCGACATATTGCAACTTATATGTTGTTATATTCCACATACTAAGAATCTTGCTCTACGATTAGTCAAAAGTAAATCACGTGATGAAAGATAGTTCGCCCATTATTGATGGGAGAAGCAAAAAGTTCGTTACACTGTGAAGATAGTACTACTATCTACACAGCACTTTCACTGAAGATAGAGGTACTATCTACACAGGGCAACGCACTTTCACTGAAGATTATCCAAAAGCGCACTAAAACAGGCGTAATTAAGCGCGCATTACCATTGAGCGCAATTAAAGAAAACACATGCGCGCACCGTACCCTCAAGGCGTTTGGTTAAACTGAAACTTTTTTTGGTGTGAATTTGGGTCTAGGTGTCTTTTATGTAAATGCATACATGTCCTTTTCTGTTTGTAGTTAAATTGTTTTAGATGTGGAATATAAAGCAAATAATCACCTTTTGGTTTCAGGCGATGGCAAACTATCACTTCGTCGTCGATCATAATGTATACGCTATCTTTAATAACTCAGCTTCGCTTCGGAAAGATAGCTACATCCAGATCGCCTCGGAAGTGATAGTTTCTCCCATCACCTTCACCAACGGTAATTATTTGCTTACTATTGTTTGTTGTATTGTAACAAGTGGTCAACTTTGGCAAAGTTAAATACCACTTTCTCAAATAGCTCATTCATGACTGACAGATGATGTCGCAAGGGGAATGAGATCTGGAGGTTTTTAGGCTAGAGCTTAGGAAGTTTAAAAAAAAACAATTTCAAAAATATTAAAAAATCTATGAAACACATTCAGAAGTTTACATATCAAAATATGAGTTGTATGCAGGACTACACACCAACAGGAATACATTTGTATTTGGATGGCAGGGGCCCAGTGAATCCCTCATTTGTTCGGAGGATGGTTTGCGTTTTGAAGGTCCATGTTAGACGGTCTTTCAAACAGAATGTTGATCTCATATTCAGTCGATTAAAGCCCATTTCATCTTCCAAACTAAACGCTAGGTTTTCTGCAAAAAGCACACTTCCACCATGTAGTACCGATGGATGTAACGTCCTTCTAGCAGTGAGTTGACAAAGTGGTTGAAACACCATCACACTTATGAAATGAATGATTATCTCAACATCATTCAAAAGACGTTTCTTATTCCAAAGAATAGGAGAATACACTATTGGCATTCATGCATGACCGCCTCAAAATTTACTGAATAATGTACTTGTAACATTCTGTGAGGAAAATAAATGAATGAACGACCTTTAAAGGGGAACTTGAGAGAATTCAAAGTTTTTTTTTTGTTACTAATGATAATAATAATAATTATAATAATCAGGGTTTATATAGCGCTTAAATTGGCCTTGTCACTTAAAACAGGGCTCCCACTTAGCCGAGTTGGAGCCTCGAGTTGTGGCGAGCTGGCGCGATCTTATGGCAAGCAGTTTTATTATTAAAACATATTTCTTGATATCAAGAATTCAATTCTTGATATCACGAAATCCAATTCCTGATATCACGAAATCGAATTCTTGATATCAAGAATTACCATTGCTTTACAACGTAGAATTATTTCTTGATATCAAGAATTGATTTCTTGATATCAATTAATAATAAAACGGCTTGCCATAAGATCGCGCCTGCTCGCCACAACTCGAGGTTCCAACTCGGCTAAGTGGGAGCCCTGTTTAACGCTTTACAGATATACAATTACCCGAGTCATTGGATTCAGACTTGCCTGCACACAATGCATGCACATTTTCCACTCAGACGATCAAAATGATAAGCAAACTACCATGACTTTTTCTTCCTATCGGGGATCGATTTTACATCAGGGGGTATTTCATAAAGCTGTTCGTAAATGTACGCATGCCTTTACGAACGACTTGTATATGAAGTGCCAGATAGGACGCCCAAAGTTTTTTCTGATATTTCCAATAACCTCAATTAAATTATGGCAAAAATTATACTTTGCATTAAAAATGTTTGTTATAATAAGAATGTTAATCTACATCTGCACAGTTCAACTTTAGTTGATGCAGTTAATAATGATTGAGCATCCCACTTGGCTTTTCATATACAAGTCGTTCGTAACGTCATGCGTAACTTTACGAACAGCTTTATGCAACACCCCCCCCCCTGGGTGGAGAGTGGCAAAAGTGGATTACTGTCTAGCCAAAGACGTTATTGCCTGGCTGAGATTCGAACCCTCAACAATTGGATTGAGAGTGGAGTGAATGAACCACTACAACACGACACCTTCGTATATTGCCAAACAGACAAACCACCGTGCTGCTATTTTTAACATAAAAAAACAACAAACAGCAGTTCCAATAACCAAACTATCCGTGCGTGACGAAATGGCGATTACCTTAGCATATCACGTGATATAAATGACGCACTCTCATTGGCTAAATCGCCACAACGGTCAGAAAGCGGTGTGAACAAAAAGTAGTTTCCACTAATCACATGAATCAAATGAAGATTTCAGCATCCCGCTCTTCTGGGAATAATTCAGTTGCTTCACCAATTCCAAGCTGAACGGATCGAATAGAAATCCAACTGGATCGTGAAAGTGTCTATTTATTCTATTCATGAGCTGTGTCGCTTGAAAACCAACTATTTTAATCATTTTTTTTCGAATATCGTTTGCTCTTAGTTCTGGCAAAACTCGATTGTTACACCAGATTTATTCATTTGGTTTCATTTGTTTCTGTTTGATTTCAATTTTGACGAATATCGCGAGCTCTAAAAGATACCCTTAATTATCTCACACCGGGACTGTTATATCAATCTACCTACTTTATTTACTGGAGTTTACAAGGGTTCAGGAGAGAGTCTTTTTCATCGGTGGTCTTCTGCACGTGGCACCAGCCCATCTCCAGGTGTGAGATTTCCATGACACCACCATGATTGGAACAATCTCAATTTGTCTGAGAGTATGCCTCGCTTTGTTGGGATTTCTCGCTATGGTAAGCTTCAACATAATCAACCTATTCATTTATTTATTCATTAATGGTCTAATGCAGACAGTGGTTGAATTGTTCACCATTTAAAAATATGGAATAGGGAAAAAAAAGTTTAGAAACTATGCCGAGCGGTTTGCACTAAGCCATTCGATAGAAATTTAAGAAAGATGTATTTTGTATTTAGAAAAAGCTACAAATTTACGTGACTGATGGAATATAATTGATGATTTTAATAGACTACATATCGAAAACCTTCTAAAAAAAAAACCTCCAATAGTATGGTATAATTAGTTTCGTAAATTAAAGTGCCACTCTAACCAAAACGGGCTAAAAAATGAAAACAAGACATGTAGAATAATTTTTGACGAAAATTCCGAACATGACATTGATTTTTCTGTATATCTGGAATCTAGCTTTAAAAATGAAGACTCAGAACGCTCAGAAAAGCCCAGTTCCGGAGCCGTATTGCGCAACTGTTTATGACGTCACTGCAGGAGCCTCTCCTGTAAAAAGGAGGGTGATTTTCATCAAATTTCAAAACTAGAAATTAAAATGTCTTTAAAAAGGCAAACTATGATATTAATTGAAAAAAGACATCTTACAATGAGATTGTAAGATACTTAGTTGTAGGACAAATGACGTCAGATGCGTCATCAAACCACGTGACAGTATTACCTTTTTTCGAGGGGCGTAATCAAGAAAGCGTGAGATCTGTGAAAATCGGCCGGTTATTTTCATTTTTTGGTCAATTTAGAGATTTTCTGAAAATTAGAGACTGGAATATTAACAAGTAGAGGTGTATTCATGTTTTGAAAGGCTATGTTAGTTGGGTTAGAGTGGTCCTTTAATTACTAGTGTAACGTTTCGAATAATAACCCTTATTTCATTGACCATCATTTACAGGATAAAATAATTAAAAAGACTTTTGGTAAGTTGGATTTTTCTATTACATCTTCTGAGGTATTTATTTATTTTCAAAAATATTACAACTAAATAAGGCATCAGGCTGTGATCAAATTTTGAATGAAATGCTGAAAGCCGGCAAATAACATTTTATAGGGGTATCTCTCTCTCGTGCTCTGTTGGTAAACTAATTAGTAGTATTTTGAACAGACGTCTGGTTACATATTTAAGTAGAAAATAAACTATATGTCCAAAACCAAACAGGCTTCAGGGAAAACAATAGATTGATATGGGACAGCTAGGGACGTAAGTCAGAAAATTAATGTTTATTAGGGCTTTATAGATTTAAAAAGGCCTTTGATAGTGTCTGGTGAAAAGGATTATTTTATAAATGGTTGACCTATGGTATTGGAGGAAATTGTAATGGTGTTATTACTATCATGTATAAGAAAGCAAGTATTTTGTCACTTACTATTAAAACGAAGGAATTAACCCATGCTTTCAATCTAGTTGTGGAGTGAAACAGCGTTGTACAACTAGCCCCCCATATATGATATTTACCTTCATTAATTTCCACAGGAATTATAAACAACTTGTACTGATCCAGTAGAATTAAACGGGACATATAGTGAATTGCTTGATGTACGCGGATAATATTGTATTAATATCCAAAACTAAAAACAGAATGCAAACTTTTTTGCGGAATTACTGTATGAAAAGGTAACTCGAAGTAAATATCATGTAATTTGTAATAAGAATGGAATGGAAGGAATTCACATTTAACAATGAATGAATGAGCATGTTAAATCGTGAAAGTAAACATATTTAGATTACAACTTGAAAGGTTTGTTACGACCGAGAATGACTATTCAAGCAATCTGATGAATTTGTTGCGGAAATTTGTTTTGAGTTTTTTTTCCTTTTCACATTCACGACAAAGGCGAATTTGATTATGACATTCTGCAGAATATTATCGGGTAAGACAAATTAATCGGAAATTCGACAAAATATTGATTTGTAATAAGAATGGAAAGTTGTTGAAACAACATAGCTTTAACATAAATGGTGAGGAAATTGAAATTATAAAGCAGGTAGTACATTTATGTATTAATAATAATAATTGTATATGTGGTTCATTTAGTAATACATTGATACCTCTGGCAGAAAAATCTAAATAGCTTATTTTTCGATTATTTAAGTCATTTAGGGAGCATCTCTTGAATATTAAGATTTTTTTTTTTTTTTTAATTCTCTAGTTAAACCTGTCCTTTTATATGGTTCGGAAGTATGGGGTGATCTTGTAGTGAATCTTGAGAACTTGGTAAAGATTGAAAAGGGAAGTTCAAAAATATTTTTAGCAATGTTATAGAAAGTGCAATGGATAAGATAAATCTTAGGGGTAAATAATTAAGAGAAAAGTAATTCTCCTTTTCAACACAATAGTGACAAGTTAGCGAAATCTACGACATGTTGGCTCAGTAATTTTCACAATTTATTAAAGGGACTTTGTAACATTAAGATGAGAGATAGTGGTGCCAAGGTAGTGACTTCAATGCTAGTTGTACAATTAAAGATAATCTGAAAATTTGAGCGAAAACGGACCATTATTTATGGTACAAATTGGGTAAAACTGATCCGATCGATTCCTTAATTCTCCCAACTATATTATTACAATTTAATTACATTTTAGGTGAATGGAAATCTCACAAAGCAATAAAATGGCTCTACATTCCATTCCAGACATTTAAGTGTTGACAGATTTTTTTATAGCCTGTTTTTATGTCTTTTTTTCATGGAAAAACGGGTGGGAAAATTCAAAAATGGTTGGGAGAATTTAGATTCACAAGCGCCTCCCATCGACGCCCGTTCGAAAACCCGTTGAATCTTCATATTGCGTGAATTAATTACGGATTTAGTTGGATAATCCATACATATACACATAATTTTACGTGTTTTGCATCCTGATTTAACAGATTTGTGAGATCAACCATCACAATGTTACTAAGTACCTTTAAAGAAAAGTAATTTATATGTTGATGGAATAATGAATGTCTAGAATTCGAAAATATTTTAGATAACGATAAAACAGACGGAGAGGAAACAGAAAATAAACTTCGAGAAATATATGATTCTCATTTTATATGTATTTAAACAGTGATTACGTATACGGAAAGTAGAAAAATAAATTGCGAACATATAGAAAGTTTTAATGCGAACCATAAAACAATAGAAATATTTAACTTTTGTAAAAAGTAATTTATAACTTAAAAATATTCGCCGATTTAGAATGAGTTCACATAATTTACCCATTGAAATTGGAAGGCGTAGATGCCCGAATAAGCTACCAACATATTTACGTACCTGCAATGATTATGATAGTTCGGAAATTGGAAACGAACATCACATTACCATGGATTGTACAAAATTTAGTCTACAGAGGAAAATATTGTATGACAAAATTTGTTTCAATGATAATGAATTTAAACATTAAATTTTGAACATGAAAGACGATGAAACTAGATGATAATAACGTTATTTGTAGTTTTATTGAATAACTAACATATGTTATATCTGTATGTGGAGAAATGTGAAAAGTGTGTACAGGTGAAGAAAAAAACAAGAGCTGCCATGCTTTCTTTTTGTTTGTTAATTATCTTTAAAAAAATATAATTTTTACCTTGTGACAATGTTATTTCAGTTAACTAAAATTCGAATTCAACACATTTAGAAATAACATCGTTTTTTATAATTACGAATAATTCATGGACTCATTTTTGGATACGAATTTCTTTCTAATAAACAGAAATTAAAGATACTTGACAGGCCATAATAAATGATTAACACAATCATGCGTCATTTTTTCTCTAATAATTCCATGTATCATTTGAAAAAAATATAACTTTATTCTGAAGAAAAGAATCACGAGGAAGAATTATTCCATGATAAACTCGATTATACAGTGCGTCCAAGAAAAAACGAAACCGAGAATTATCGTTGTTTTACCATAACTTAATCACAATAATAATTAATATATAACACATATTTGTAAAGTTTAGATCCTCTTCTTTCATTTGATCCAACTGATATGATGCATATTTCACGCATGTTTGAAGAGTGAAGAGAGGAAACCAAAAAGTCATTTGGCGGGCGGTATCTCAATTTCAAAGAGATAATCACATTCCTAGAAAGTTCATGTTCTGCCCTTTCATAATGACACTCCAATCAGGAAAAATGAGCCAGGAGTTACAAAGTTCTGTTTTTATGAAGTAATTCTTGCATTTCCATAATTTAATTAAACGCATTCGTTTTCAGGATCAGCCATGCAACAAGTCTTTCATCTTCTTTGTGCATGGCTGATCGTCAACGAAACGGAGTTAAGTCTTTAGTCAACTCTGTTTGTTGCTACGGCAGGCAGCCAATGAAAACGAAATCGTTTAATCAAATTATGGAAATGTAAGCACAACTTTAAGCAAACAGAACTTTTTTTTATTCTTGGCTCATTTTTCCTGTTTGAGGTGTCATATGAAAGGGCAGAACATGAAATTTCTACAAATGTGATTTTCTCTCTAACATTCGGATACCGCCCGCCAAATGACTTTTTGGTTTTCTCTCTTCAAATTGTTTTTAATCACTCTTGCATGGAATATGCATCATATGAGTTGCATCAAATGAAAGAAGAGGATCTAAGCTCTACAAATATGTGTCATTTATTAATTACAATTGTGATTAAGTTATGATAAAACATCGATAATTCTTGATTTCGTTTTTTCTGGGACGCACTGTATGATAAATGAAAAGAAAACGAAATACGAACAATTCAGCTGACGGGATATACATGTAGTAAATATAAATTTTATGCGGGCGTGAGTGTGAATGTGCGTGTGTGTAACAACAGCACTTTCTCGGGAAACAGGTTTATTCTTTAAAGGTACCATGTCTCTTTTGCAGCCAACCTCAAATTCTGTAGAACTTTGCAGGAATTATGAATATGTCATGGATGTCCTATCTGTGAAATTTAAACGTTAGCAGTGTCCTCATATTCAAATTATGCAAGGAAACCCGTTTACTTGCTAGACTTCACTGTCAGACACTATTGAGTGACTGACTGGCTTTTTTATTCTCCGGTAATAACATACATGAAAAGAGTTGTAAAGGGTACATGAGCATTTGTCTACATCAATAACCTACTTCTTGTGATGGCCAAGATTAAACTGATTGAATCTTTGCGCAGCATAAAACATATGACCATTCGGTACAATTGTCTGAAAATCAAGACTATTACTTTTGGGCTCTATAGCCCCTAAGTCGATTTGACAACTAATAGTCGTTATTTTCCCACTTGAAGACATTTTCAAGCCCCACCTTTTTTTAGGGAAGTTCTAAATTAGTATTATCTTTCAAATGCAGTTGGAATTTAACTTTTTCATTTTTTCGGCCTGCAAATGGGACATAGTACCTTTAATATGTATTTAATTCGATTGAATTAAAAGGAGATCTATTTTTACTTTTTCTGACATTTAACTCGAATTACATTTTGGATTCTGAAATTTGTTGCTTAAGTTTTACCCAGGGGGCATAGCCAGTTCTTGAGACATGGAATGTTGTAAAAGTTTGTTGGGTATCAATGTGTTCAAGAGACTTCCCTGCGCAATATCCAGGTGAACTACCTTGAAAATATACTGCTGAGAAAAAATGGCGGACATTTATTCAAAATGGTATTTCACAGAAACGGTGATGAAGTATGGAGGAGGGGCGGGAGGGGGGGGGGGCGGCAAGAAGTAAGAAAGATTTTTTAATATTTTGTACTATGGTCTAAAAAGAAATTGTAAATGCCTTATGATTTTCGTTTGCAATTTACCTCATGAATATTGATTTGCATAAAGTGCTCTAGAAGGATGAATTCACAGAATGGGAGGAGGGGGGGGGGGGGGAATAATCCAAACCCCATCATTCATTATCTTCATGATTCAGACTGAAAATAATGAATATCACCTGGATCAAGATCTTACTTGCGTATCACTTGACTGATAGCCTACAACAGTTTTGAACACACACCCTGCCCTACACATTGATTTTAGTCATGGATGTCATTGTTTTCCAGCGATATATTGTCATGGTAGTCCACGTAGAAATGGTGCACAGAGGTTTCCTGAACACGTTAATACCTAACGACCTTTTACAACATCCCATGTCTCAAAACATTTGCCCCCTATGTATTTTGAATTACCGTTATAACTAAAATGGATACAACGAGCTTTCTAGCAGTAAAACAATAAGGAAAACAAGCCATTTTCGATATGTATTCAATTTTATACAAGTTTACTCAGCAACGAGGCATTATATTCACCCGTTTCTATGTATATCATTGTATTTTAATCGTCAGAATGCGAACTGCATACATTAGTTGTAAATAGGTAGAAGAGACATTATTGCCTGCCCTGCCTAACATTACATTCTGACTAAATGAATTTATTTGGAAATATATGGAGCCTAGGGCCAATATTCATGAAAACTTACTATTAAAGAAAGTGTCAACTAAGGCAATAACACATAGTTGACAAGTAGGCTTTAGGGTTTTATTAATATGAGCCTAGGAGAATAAAAATTAATCGATTTCTAAAATTGTGTTAGAGGGGAGGGGGGGGGGGGGTGCGGAATGTTCATCGAAAGGGAATTCTTTTGGAGGGGAAGGGGGGGGGGGAGGGGTCCAGAGTGCTGGAATTAACTCTTGTTGTTTACACTTCTTTTAATTTTTTAAAATTATTATTTTGTTTCAGATGCAGGGAATACCGAGATGCAAGTCGGAATTACTGTGCTATCAACTTCGTCTAGGTAAGCTATTGAAATCCTTAAACTCATTGTGTATTACAGAGAAGGCAAGGGGGAGTTCTGAGTAAGGTGAACAATATTTTGTGAGCTTTTTAATTCTGTTTATGTTAGTGTGGAAGAGTATTATTAAAAAGTAAACCGAAAAAGATGGCTCTTCAAATGCCCTCATATTCGAAATATGACAATCAACAGGTAAAGGTTAGTGGACCACAACTTTTATGCCATGTTTATTTAGCCCCATGTACACATTTCTGTGTACAGTGCCTGTGACTTTAGGGAAGACTGGGTCAACTTCGCATTATTTGATGATGACAAAAGGTCACAGTATACATCAATACCTAATAATTGCTACATGATCAAACTTATCAATTGCTTCCACACAGTTTATTTCATATTGGAATCGCATGGCCAGAACTCAACCATATCTTTAAACCATCGTTTTGGGTTATATTATGAATAATTGAATAAAAAAGATGTAGCCTTTCAGGATGAATTTCACACACGACACCCAACTACAATATCACACTCCTATGATTGTCATTAGTATTTCAAAAAGGGAGATCCAGTAATGAATGTAACTTACAATGAAGAAAACTTTGTTGCATTTTGTTCAATTTATTCATCGATTTTGAACGAATTGTGTCTTTATATATTCGGGTTTGAATCGTCTGACGACCACATACCCTGCTTTTTTCGCAAAATAGCGCCACCCTTCGTTACAACATCGTCACATAAAGACAAGTGCACCCCATATAGGATGTAGAGTAGTAACTCGTCCTCCCCTAATACATGTGACGCGGAGGAAGGATGATAACACTTTATTTTATTCAAGAAATTCATATCAGATCGATTAATTATCCTCTGTAAATTTAGATACTAAATTATAAATAATTATTTTACTGCCTTATTAATGTACATCGCTCAATTTTCGGACAAAAATATAATTTGCTTTTGTTTTGCATAATGATGAACGTTTTGTTGTATGAGTGTGTGATCTTGATTTGCTATGGCTATGTAATTTAAATGGTTATTGATTTTCTTTTATGTTTAATCGAGTATCCTTTTTCATGACCATTTAATTTTTTTTAACATTGTTCAATTAGTCCCTGGACTACCACTTTATATTTTTAATAACCCACATTGAATTGAATATTGCATTGAATTCTCGATTTTCCCTGAGGCTGAAGTTAGCTTGTCTCTGCGTACTTTTGAATTTCACGTAACTTTTGTTGTTGATTTTTCTAAAAGAAAAACACGGTACTAAATTGTTACCTGTGAATAATATAAGCACGAAGGTGAGATAAACAGATTGATTGGTTAAATGGTTAATCGCAAGATACTTGATCGATTACAATTTCAAAATGTTATATCTTCCTTATTTATTTTTCTATGGTATTTTGCTTAAAATTTCGCTGATCTGTTTCACTTAATTTTCTCTTCTTTTAAAAAGAATTCGAGGGAATGTAGCGACCGAGTGAAAAAATACAATACAAATATAGAGCACGCTGTCTTTCGGCTCTCAGATGCTCTAAGTAATAACAAATGAAATCGCTTTGCTCATTCGGTACATTTCCTCGCACAATATACTTTGACTTTAAAATTAAAGACTAAATGTAGGAAATTGCATAGACAGATATTCCATTTTGTGTTTACAAGATCTAAGGTATAGACTATAGAGACACAATAGCGCGTCTTTCCCCAAACATTCGGGGATCGTTGATTAAATAGGGAGCTCACTTCCGGGAGAAAAAGTGTTCAAAGGGGTCGTGCCCAGATATTTGAGAGTCGCTAAAACTGTACAAGAGAAATATGAGAATGGGGTGCAAGCTCAGACTTGATATAAAAATGTCCTAAAAGTTATAAACTGCAAATCGTGATATTTTCTAGCTCGGTCGATACGTGCCCTCGAAAAATAAGACAAATGTTTCACTGAGGGCCTCGTTGGAACGTTAAGTCTTATACAGGAAATGGATAGGTAACCCTTTTTCGGGGGGGGGGGGGCAGAGTATAGCCCCCAACATTCAGTAGATTGATAGTTTGTTTTAGATCCGTATGGCGATTCAGAAAAAACTCAGCCCACTCCAAGATTTTTGCTCATTTTGCCACTGCTTAAGTACGAGCATTGTTTTTACTAAATTCTATCTTGTTTCTTTTTTTAAATTTATACAATCTGAGTATCATGCCATACTTTTACCGGTCCCCTGAGTGCATTACATGTTCTTGTAGAAGGACTTTTTAAGCTATGGTTATTAAATCAAATTTGCTCTGTTCTTACCTGATAGTCAACGGTTGTACTCGGGAGACTACCTCACGGAATATACATTTGTGGTTTTGATTATAAAATTAATATGTTATCTTTGATGATATTGATAATATTCGATTTGTGAAAGTGCCGAATTCAAAAACATATTTATATATATTATGTAGGCCTAATATTAATAAAATCAATAATTATTATAACATAAATATTTATGTTAATATCAATGATAAAGATAATTATAATAATCATAGCAATAACAATTATAATAATATTGAAAACAGGCCTAATAATAATGATGAAAATGCTAAAAATAATAATAATATAAATTTGATAATACCAATCTTAATACCATTGAAAGAATGAACCCATGAATGTTTAATTTGTTTCATGAATTTTAATTTTCCTCACAGAAACTGGACAAAATCTGTGCAGGCCAACATTCCCTGCGTGTCCAGGAGGCTCATTGAGCACCACCCAGGTCACCCATGCTAACGTGACGGTCAAATCAGATGGCGGGAATGAAGGGACTATTACATCGACTGTGGACGCCACGGAGGCAGCTAACAGCATTGTTCACTCTGACACCTACACATGTGGGAGTCTGGCCTATATCCTACTAGCTAACTACTCTACCCAGTACTGCTTGGGGTTTGCACCAGGCCAAGGTGAAGCGGCGGACTATGGTTACATCTATATCGACGCAGTCGTGTCTGTAGAATACACAGGTGGTGTAGGTATGTAATGAAATTAACTTTTGAACTGTCGGCTCGTATTTCACGAAGGTGCACAAAGTTGAACCTGTGTCAACTTGGATCCCCGGATCTATTGTAAAACTGGTTCGTCAATATACATGTGTTCCAATCTGTCTAGTAACCACATTTATAATCAGTTGAAAGAGCTTATTTCTCGCTTTTTCTCCCGTCCTCCAACTTTTATTTTCCAAATCGTCAATCCCTTCACCCTCTCCCCAAAATACATTCCCTCTTTTATTCCCCGCTATCTGTTCCTTGTCTCTTCTTCTACTTCCCCTCCGTCTGTTTTCTCGTATCCACTCCCATTCATTCTCTCCCTATCCATTTCCTTGGCCCTTCTATTCTCCCCTCCATTCTCGCTGTCAAATTACCCTCTTTCCTCTCCTCTCCCCAAGGCTTCCGTTTTTTCCAATCTCTTTTCCATCCTCTTTCTCCCTTCTCTCACCTTTAAAGGTAATACAAAGTTTTGGAAAATTTTGAAAATTAGGTGGATAGAGAATCTTTATAATTTTTATATATTTGGATGCCCCTGTGGATGTATTATAAGAACCAAACAAAATTAAGCCCCTAAAACACTTCTGCTTTCGAGAAAAATTGAATATAAAAATATACCCGTGCTCCCGGTAAATGGTACAATGGTAGCTACGACCATGAAAGTCTCAGAATATGCAATTGTGATATATAATTTCCAAACGGGAATAGCTAATCGGTCGATTTTAGTCAAGTAACATTCTTAATATCTACGGAGGACATACTGTGTATGATCGAATCTCTTTGATAAAGAGTTTATTATTTACAATTTCATAACTTTAGACTCGATTTCAACCGCGACAGTGATCACTAAATAATGTAGGATCGCATATGCTTCCAATATGTTCATTTGAACCAAATTCATGACCCCATACCAACACTTTGTTTAACCTTTAATCTACACATTCCCTGTCATTTCTTTCTACCTTTTCTCACTCCACCCTTCATTCATTTTAATTCTCTTTCCCCCGCTTCCCGACCACTTTTCCCCATCCTCCACTCTTCGCTTTATTCTCTACCGTCCCTCTCATATTACCTACTTTCTCTATTTCCTTCCCTCTCCTTCCCTACACTCTTCCCTCCCTTCCCCGTGTGTCTCTCTTATCCAGTCATCCCTTTTTCCTTCTAAATCCATTTCCTTTCCCTTCTTATTTACACGGTCTCCCCTCACCATCATGGCTTATCTTTCCGTTATCCCATCATCCTGCTCTGGCAATCCTCCCTCTAACTCCTTCCTCCGAATTTCAGCCTCTTCCTCCTCTTCTTTTCCTATTTCATAATATGTATTTATTCCCATAACCTATCTTCACTCCCCTCATCCCTCTTTTCTTTTCAATGTCCAAATCACTTCCCTACTCCCCCTTTTGTCTTTATCCATTCCTCTCTACCCCCTCTTTCATCCATTCACTCTTCGTTCCTTTTCCTCTGTTTTTTGCCTATTCGCCCGCTTCCTTTACTTCGCATTTCTTCTTTTCTGGTCTCCATCAACTAAGAAATCTACAACTTTTAGGATATTAGGTGAATAGAAAAACAGTTGCATGCAGCTATCCTTATTTGACACCTATATCTGTACAAGATCTGTATTTTGGAAGGAGAGAACTTTTATAGTCAGCTCGCTTTGTGCAATGTAGCAGTACCACTGCTTGTGATCACTTTCGACATCTATACCATGGTAAAGACAGGGATTCTTGTTATTCGGGTGCTTGTTCTTAACCTTGAATTTACTTTTCTCTTTTGAATAACTATAATTTTCTATGTTTTTCATTTAAGTTTCAAATAGAGTTTTTACAATTAAGTTAGATGATTATATTGTCAGCTATTGAAAGAGATTGTGATTATTCACAGTCTACGTTTGTTATTCATATATGCTTGATGTATTTGTGATTGTTATTCATGATACTAGATCCTAAATCAAGCTGACAAGCACAAGCTCAACGTCTAAGAATACAAATTATCTTACACTTTTCACAAATTTAATAACAAATGTGTTCATGGCCGAATTCATCAAAACATCAGTCAATTTCATGAACGTTCATTCACGTTCCCACACATTTTGGCCGCTTTAATATTGCTCACATGCTTCTATTTCGAAATTTGTTTTCTCAATTTCTTTTTTTGGGTCACCATATCACTGAATACACTTATCTTTACATCCAAATGATGCATGTCAGGACAGGTTTCATTCGAATTCGAAGTGGGTAATCGTCATACATTTTAACAGTTTGATTTTAAAGATGGATTTTTTGTTGCTGCCGAATCAAATTTTCATTTTCACAAAAGAAGAGCTAATTTGTTATGTTGGTCATTCAACTTACAACATAATTTATAGCTTCTTCTCAAAACCTGACACTTGCATTTCGCCATTAAAAAAAAAAAATCCTTCCACTTTTCTTTCACTTCACAATATTAAAACACTATCCTTATTTTTGTCCCATACGTTTTCTTCTGTATCTATTCTTTGATTTTCTTGGGAGAATTCCCCCCCAACCGTTTTTCTCTATCTTTAGTACCCTTAAAAAACTAGTTTCTTTGCATAGTTCATTTGTATAATCTTTCATAATTAATTTGTTTACAGTGGGATATGTACTTTATTTTGAACCACCATAAATAGTTTTATTCAGTGGTCGTAATGCCGTTCTTTACATTTCCCTTTTCCCCATTATTTCTCAAAGTCAATTGTTTTATCGTGGTAACTTACACGACAAGCCACAAAGAGCACAGTGACCTCTTCTCTGATGGCTGTTATTGGTGTTATGATAGCTATAAGCTAACGAATCACATTTTGAATTCATTTCTTCATGCATAACTTTTTAAAAGAAATTTTAAACACGCATAAGGATACCAATTGACTACTTAACATTATAACGTACATGAAAAACATTGAGTACATTTTAAAATATAATTCCTTTTCACTGAATCGAATGCTTAAATTCTGACTGCCGTCTGTCCGGCGCGAATGGAAATGCTCCTTACACGTTTTATTCGAAATTGAACGTCCGTTATACACTTTTGTATGACATAAATATGTAACAGCATGCTCCTAAAATTAAGTTGAATGAGAAAAATCGCTTTTCAAATGATGATCTTCCTTTTTAATTAATTCAGCACGAAATTGAATGATTTTCAAAAATAATTTGGAAGCTAAGTTTGGCGGGATAATGTACATTTTATATAGAACTTGTTTAATATTTTTAAGTTTTAAGATTACATTTTTCTAAACCTTTTGTAACGAATTATTGAAGATGAAAGAGTTAAATTGAATTGAAAGTATGTTGACAAATATTGTATTAACTGCAATGGTTTGCCATTGCGGATAATAACAAGGTGTTTGAGAAATACTGTCTTAGTTTTTTTTAATGTTTATATGATTTTATTTCTAGATCCATCAGGAAGTTCCTCATTCAAAGAAGAATTTAAAGAACGTTTTCAACCGTTGGGTAACTATCAAGTTTGTATGTATTTTCATTTAAACCACACGAAAATTGAATTACCCCAACCATCTAACGGATCGCTCATATCGGATTTTCCTTGCAACGAAGGACCGACGTCACCCATCTCACCAACAACAGACAGTCCCATAACTACCACCAATGTACTAGACACGAGTACATCACAGCCAACGGCGACTGATCCTACAACCTCCACTTCGCCAGTAAATATTACAATCTAGATATTAGTAAATATTACGTAATATATTTAAATCACAGTAAATATTACAATCTAAATACTGGTAAATGATACAAACTCTTTTGTTCAAAACGCGAGGGGGGGGGGGGGGGGGGGGGTTCACGCGCTCCGTACGATTGAAAGGGGAGCAACATGCAAATTTAAGAGCGTTTGAATGTTTACCCCGGATGCCAAAAGCCCTAAATACGCTTTTACATGAATATTGCTACCACAGTGTCCCGTATTGTGCTAGGTAAGTCATGCCATTTTGACAACAATAAACAATAAATAATTACAGTCAACAATACAATACGCAACATGTAGTATCGGAAGTTCAGTTTACTATATCATGGGCACCCTGCGACACATACTGTCACGCCACGTTAAAGGCAAAGTTAAGCACTCTTCACGCACTGTCACTCATTGGCACACTTCTTTCTTCTTTTTTGAATTTTAAATTATTGTGCCAATAATTCACGAGTTGTCCATAAAAGTTGTCGGACAGTCAATTAGTGTCAAATTTGTTAGATTTTTTGGGTGTATGATATTGAATATTCTAGCAAAAATAACATACCGTCTAATACTTTTGATGTCATACGAATACTTATCAAATATCAAAATTACAACAAAGTTTAGATCTTAATACTAATCATCTATTCGCAAAAAGAAGTGTGGTGAAGGTCATGGGTCGTTATAGAGACTAGGCATAAGAAAAAAAAATCGCGAATCCTCACAACAGTTTCGACAAATTTGGTTCTATATGGGCTGGATTGATGAAAGTGACCCGGCTTAGTCATTTTTCAAAGGTCTCTTGACTAGTCCTACGGCTAGGGTTAGGCTGAAAACCATTTTTGGAATGAACAGAAGGTCTCAGTATTTAGCGGTAAAATGTGATTTGATGTACTGTGTGTGTGTGTGTGTGTGTGGGTGGGGGTGGGGCGGGGGTACGCATTTGTGTGTGTGTGTGTATGTGTGTGCCTTTGTGTGAACTCGTCGACCCCAAGCAAACCAGGGACATTCTCGGTTTCAGAACTCTGTAAACGCTTTAAAGCTTATCTGTACTAGTTTACAGGGGACCGCCCTGCAAGGTCACTGGACAGGTGGTTATCTCATCAACTCAGCTCTCAATTAACATAAGAAAAAGAGGATCATGGGGGGCCAATGATCACCGATTAGGCATTGTTTTCTATATAGAGGGAGCAAGAAGCTCCATGTAGGACAGTGGGCCTTTAAAAAATAATTGCTTTTAGTACAGGGGGTTTAATAATCAGATCAAATAATTCCATGACTTTCCGATAACTATATATTTTTCTTTTTCCATGACCAGAACAATACCGTTTTGGTATGGGATGCGGCATATAAGCCTACAATATACAAATACCACGCCCATTGTCATGAAGGGTTCCACCCTTGATCAATTTCTATGACTACCCATGACTTTCCAGAAGAATTTAATTTTCCTTGACTGTGGAAAACATGTATGCCCTCTGTTTGTTACACTGCCTTAATGATGTTATATCCCCTATAAAGATATAACGTGTCCTCAAATACACACGTATACATTAATGAGCCCTCGACTAATACCATAGACGTGTATTTACACCCACATACACAATCACACACCTATACATCAGCAGGCACACGCACACGGACAATTAAATCTATTCCTCTACTTATGTATTATATTTCATAAGAAAATGACCTCTCAAGTTTTTAGAAATTACAACAATTACCAACACGCAAATCTGATCTGTCGGTGTATAAATATATATAGGTATGTATTTTTTCAATTAACGAAATGTGAAAGCTTTGACAAATTTGATCCATGAAATTGCGATTTACTTACAAGATTATTATTCGTAACAAATACTTCGTAGCAATTCTAATTCTACACTGGACTAATTTTATCATGATCTCACGTAAATGCTATCATTTTTCACTACTGAAGTATTTGAATGCCATAAAGTTGACAAAAACATTAAGGTGTACCAATCACCTACACATATTGTGTTTTTTAAGTATGTAAGTTCATGTCGTTATACTTTATTGAAATATGAGCTTGAAACATTACTTTTGTAAAGATACTTTGCAAGTTTAAATACACTTAAAAATAACATAACAAATATGGGTGGCTTGTAAGTAAACGACGAGTCCGTAGGTGCTCTCATAAAATAGGGTCTGCTCGGAACCCAAGTCCGACCTGGGTTCCGTGAGGGCCGTCTTTATTTTCATGATTCTCCTTATCCGTTCGCCAATTACTTTTTTGAGGTTGATTTATGTATCTAAGTTGGACACAACTTATATTTTAGGTGATTAGTACACTTTAGGTTCATGGCTGATAAACTCGTTTGCAACATAACCTTTATCATCATATGTTATCTTACCATGCATTTCTTATCAAATTTTGCTTTAACTAGTCAGCATCAATCAGCACTTCGTGTACCACAATTGTTGTTGTCACTGCAGGACCCTACCACGGACACTTCAACAGGGGAACATACTAGTACTACAACAACGTCAGTTGCATATGAGACGGTAGGTACGACACCACAACGGCCAACCACCGATCATGCTAGACCACAACCATCAACAACAACAACCATTTCCACAACAATATCACAAACATCGGACCAAGCTACAAAACCATCAACACCGGATCCTACAACACCGACTTATACTGATTCGCTACCATCAACAGAACCAGATCATACTACTAGTATGTCGTTATCATCGGCGCAAATAATTACACCGGTAAGTATGCAAATATCAACTGCTTTGAGGGGCACGGTTAAAACTATAGCCCAGGGTTATATCAAATTTGTACCGTGCCACTGACAAACCTCTCCAGTTTTTAGAAATTACAACAATAACCAACACGCAAATCTGATCTATCGGTGTATACATTTAAATAGGTATGTATTTTTTTCAATTCACGAAATATGAAAGCTTTGAAAAATTTGATCCATGAAATTGCGATTTACTTACAAGATTATTATTCGTAACAAAATTTCGTAACAATTCTAATTCTACACCGGACTAATTTTATCATGATTTCACATCGATGTTTTCAATTTTTCACAACTGAAGTATTTGAATTCCATAAAGTTGACAGAAGCTGAGAAATGAAAGTGTATCAATCACCTACAAATATTGTGTTTTTAAGTAATTATACAAAAATGGGCTTGAAACGTTACTTCTGTTAAAAGATATTTTGCAAGTTTAAACCCACTAACAAATAACATGAACACGAATTGTGAGTAGGCTATTAAACGACCTCTTGGGAGCTCTCATAAAGTAGGGTCCCCACGGAACCCAAGTCCGAACTAGGCTCCGTGAGGGCCTTCTTTATTTTCTTGATACTCCTTATCACTTCGCCCATTACATTTAGGCGGATGCATTTTTTAGTTTAATTTATATATCTAGGCTGGACACAATTTTTGTTTTTATAGGTGATTAGTACACTTTAGGTCCATGGCTGATAAACTCGTTTGCAACATAACAATTATCATCATATGTTATCTTACCATGCGTTTCTTATCAAATTTTACTTTAACTAGTCAGCATCAATCAGCACTTCGTGTATCACAATTTTTGTTGTCACTGCAGGACCCTACCACGGGCACTTCAACTGGGGAACATACTACTACAACAACGTCAGTTGCCGATGAGACGGTAGGTACGACACCACAACGGCCAACCACCGATCATGCTACACCACAACCATCAAAAACAACAACCACCATTCCCACAACAATATCACAAACATCGGACCAAGCTACATCAAATACACCAACACCAGATCCTACAACACCGACTAACACTTATTCAGCACCATCAACAGAACCTGATCATACTACTAGTATGTCGTTATTCATCGGCACAACTGACTACACCGGTAAATATACAAATATCGACTGCTTTGAGGACACGATTAAAACTATTGCCAAGTCAAATTTGTACCGTGCCACCGAGACGAAATCGAGCGGCATTACATGTAAAGTATCGAGATCACCGAGGAGCTTTTGTGCCCTGAGACCCCATAGATTTCCCACTGGCTTTTATCTTAACTTTTTTTTGTATACATAGGGCTGTGGCAGCGCGGTGTCTGTGAAAGCTCGTGGGGACCTTTCGTCTGGAAACCATCATTGCGGCTCAATCTTTAAGTTTAACTTTGGTTCAGTGGATGATAGAAATGGTAGGTGCATGAACAAATATAATTTCTTCGCAACCTTAATCGCCAATCACGGATTTAAGTGTAGAAGCGTCCAATAATATTACCTACCAAATCGTGTGCTGTAATCAAGGGATATAGAAGTGTCGTAGTCGAGTGGTTAAAGCACCTGACTTAAAATCCTCGACACGGCACTATTCTTTTGGCAAGGCATTAATCTACATTTGCCACACTCGACCCAGGTGAGGTTAATGGGTACCTGGCAGGAATTCATTCATTGAAATGCTGGAGCGCTGTAATGGCAGCTAGACTCAAGCCGGGGTAATAATAAGTGCGCCTCGGAATATAATTTCTAGATAGACGGCGCTACACAAATACATAATATTATTATTATTACTACCGTTTAATCGCCTCGAACGGCCTAGAATCGATCGATTGGAGTCGCTTTGACAGTAATACTAACGTATCAAGTATTGTATAAACTTTTACGAATAATGTTTGCTTTGAGGGAAATTGGTTGAAACGATTGTCATGGTGATCTAAAAAATTATGCTCTGCCCCGAGACGATGTCGAAGGGCACAGTGTTGACTCGAGATCACCGATAGGTTATACTTTTAACCGTGACTCGAAAAAAGGCTGTCCGTCTTTACTTTTCACAGCATCTGGCATGAATTTCACAAAAAGTATATTTGACAAAATATGCATGGCAATAATGTGTTCATTTCTCAGGAGGGCATTTTTTTCAATCTGAGGGCAGTTCGCGTATCTATTGTTAACTTCCTGTGCATCTATTGTGTCCTTGTACTGTACACTCAAGCAGAGTTTTGCTCAGTTAATATATTTCGCTTTCATGGCTAGCTTTCATCGGACAATTTAATGCCTACAGTTTTTATTAATCAGAGGCCTAAAATCTTGATACGCGGTGTGTAATACTCCCCCTCTCTGTCTCATCTCTACCGAACAGTGATCGTCCGCTACGCCTACACAGAACGGGACGACTTCCCAGGTGGCGCGGAATATGTAACGCTCTCCGACAACGCTGACAAGGAAAACATTGTCAGCATCATCAGCTCAGTGATCAAGATCGAACTCATGGACGGCAACACGACCATCAATCTCTCCGATGGTTCTGTGCAAATTACCTTCATGATGCAGCCTACCGAAGGTTTCCCCCCAACGGTGAGGCAACACCATTGCTACTTGGTTAAAGGGAAGGTTGAGTTTTGTAAAAAGCGAGAAACAATTTGCGGTCTTTTTCATTCTTTGTACATGTTCTTTGTTAGAATTGAAAAAAGCATAATAGAATTAAAAAGTCACCTGAAAAGAATGGCTCTTTAAATGCCCTTATATTCGAAATATGACTAATAACAGCTAAACATTGGGGACCACAAACTCATGTACAGTGCATCTGACTATTAGCAAGATTGGACCAATTTTTCTAAATGAAGAGTGAATGCGTGCGTAGACATGGGAATCTTTGTCTTGCGATTTCAAAATGACAAGGCGGCCTTTTCTTTTGAAAATTACATTGTTCTGTGGCGAATCCACAAAAAAAAAAAAAAAAATACTCCCTGCAACATAAGGAATGAAATGAGATCCAGGGCAAGAGGAATACAATAGAAAATTATTTACAATTTCGAGAGAAATGTTAGGTGCGCAGACACAGGGTTCTACACTTCCTACATAACATCGCGAAGGAGGGTAATCGAGACCGATACCAGAAAGAACAACAAAAATGACATTACACTGACTAATCGGATTGCTGATTAATGCCGATCGACCAGAGACATACCAAATATTGACCATTACGGAAAATGTGTATAACAATAGTTACATGATTCGTTATCAGGTAATTTCCAACTCTTTCAAAATACAAAATGCCTTATAGGCATGATGAAAAGTACGTGTCAATGATGCATGGAAGCCTTCTAAATTGAAGATCTATTATTTTAAGATGATTTCTACCCTGTATAGGTATACATTTTCATCATTCTTAAAAATGAGCACGATCATCACCATCTTTAACATAACAACTATTATTGTTAATATATCATATTATTGTTAATATATCATATTATTATATTTCTTGATGTTGTTATCATGATTATCATTAATATTATTAGGATCATTATTATTATTGCTAGTACTTCTACTACTAATACGGTTGCTGTTGCTACTGCTTGTACTACTATTATCAGCATCTTTATCTTGTTTTGTTCATTTATTTTTGTTTATCAAACCTTGGTTAATTACATTAACATATGATTAAGTGTCAGCTCCTTACAGCGGAAGAGTCCATCTATACTCCAAAACGTACTTTCAATTGATGGATCCACCTTTCTTTATAACATTAACAAGAAGCCCGAAGCTAAAATTGTGTTAATTTTGTTTTACAGGACGGTTCCAGTGTGGTGTACTGTGCTTACCAGGTCACCGGCAGGTAATCAGACGCGATTCTAAATTTTATATATGGACTGAAATGACGAGTCACGTGCCCGATTTGCAATGCATTTAAGCATTTTCGTAAGACGGAATGAAAATTCGAAATTTTGAGCTGTAACAATAAACTAATCGGCTAACTTGCATTAAAAACAGGAGTCTTGACTTATAATTTTAATATGCCTATATACATAATTTTTTTGAAATTTATTTATTTATTTATTTATGTATTTTTATATATGTATATATATATATATATATATATATATATTTTTTTTTTTTTTTTTTTTTGGGGGGGGGGGGAGGTCTTTTTCTACACATGAGCCTCTCTTAAATTCGTTTATAATCATAGTAATCAATACATTTATTGGGAGATTTCAAAGTAAATGTCTAATCCAACACTAAGAATTAGAATTAGAACTAAGTGATTATATTCAAAATAATGTTGCTTGCTCCAACATTAAATATATATTTCTGAGGTTTATAACACCCATATTGATGCATCGTACGGTTCTAGACGTTACCAAGTGTCTTTTATTTACATTTTCTCATTTGTATTTATTGTACGCTTGTGTATGATTTTGTCAAATATTTTTGTACGATAGTGTTTGGTCAACTGATGGAGTCCAGGTCGTCTCTGTCGCCTCTGATTCGGTTGTGTGCAACAGCAGTCATCTGACTAGCTTCGCTGTTCTTCTCTCTCTCAAGGTCAGTCATTGATTGTTGCATTATTTGCTTAAAGATGAAGTTGAGTTCTGGTCATGCAATTCGAGTGTAAAAGAAATATAGCACGAAATGTTTTTACATATAGAACACATTTTTAATGTATCATTTATATATTTATTTTGTTGGTGGGGGGGGGGGGGGGGTATTGATCCCTTTACAGGATTCATTGAGGGACCGGATGGGTGATGGTTAATCGAATAGATCATGTTTTTTTTCTCTTATGTCATTCAAAATAAACCTTTGCTAATGTGATTGGTCCGTGACAATTTTTTTTACTATCCATCACAATTCATGGTAGGAAAGCGATGCATCCCGGTCTAATTGGGTTCGTCTCCCGCGAGTTAGGTTAAATTGGCAGACAGAACCAACGCCTGTTGATCAGTTTCATCAGAGTTGTATACACGTGAGAGCAGTAAATGACTGATTGGTTATCGTTTTGTGTGGTAGAATAAATCTTTCGAAAACCGCATAGAAACGCCGTCAAACTCCGAAATGTCTTCATTAGCATCGAATGTATACAAGTCATATGGACTATTGAATTCCCTTCATTTCCATAGGCTCTTTACATGATTTGTATAGGCTTTATACAGAATCCACATGTTCCAGTAAGCAATGCCTTAAGATCGATTTTGAATTAGATCGAATTGTTGCGAAGTTGCTCATCGCTATGTGAAAGCCGGGTTAATAATTGTGGAGCGCTAGTTGTGTCAAGTCTGACAGATCTGAGCCCTTTTCAAGTACCCACGATTATTATTATAATCATTACTATTATTATCATTATTATCATCGTTACTATTATTATTATCATTATTATTATCAATATCAATATTATTACTATTTGCATATGTTGCAAAGCGACCTTCGTTGTTGTTGTGTTTTCCATTTCTTTGTTTTTGGAAACTGGATCACACAGTCACACTGTACTAATGTACTAATGGATGTTCTTGCAAGATATTAATCCACATTTTAAACTCTCAACCCAGGTATAGTAAATGGGTAGATGTTAGGAATTCCTCATTGACTGGTTTGAGCGCCCTTGGACTGCTGGTATAATGCCATGAAGGGTAACGATAATAGGGCCTACTAAGTAGGCACCAAGAGTATCACCTGGGATGAATATGTGCGCAATAAAATGTAGCTATTTATTATCTTCCTTATTTCATATTATGATATTTCTTATTGTTTTTGTTGGTTATTATCATTATTATTATCAATTTACATGTAGCCGCCTGAAGGAGTCAATGCCCAAATACAGAGTTACCTGTCCTACATCCTTGGTGGCATTTCTATCGCCTCTTTGGTCCTTGCTGTATTCATCTACTGTGTGACGGGGTGAGTGTGTTCGAGGGCGTTCCGCAGTAGTGTTCGGGCTCACCTTAGCTGTTCAGGGCCAGCTGGTTATGTATTCGTCATACCCAATGCCTGTAGTGCACATTGAAGACTTGATCAGCTGGCCCTGCGCACCTCAGTTTCTGTAGAGGTGGTGCGGTATAGTGGATAAGTCTCTGGACTGTGAACCACCAATAGAGTATACAAGATACTCTCTTGGTGTTAATTGTATATGATATAAATAATGATCGGATTACGTAATATGCCATTGCACTCTTCCCTCATAAAAAGGTGTTCCTCAAGGCTAATGAAATTGCCTGCAGTCGATTCGTAATACCTTTGTGCTCATTTTTCTGTTAACAGGTACAGACAAAAATCTGAGGAAACAACGAAACCATGAAATTTGATAACTTATTAAACATTAAAAAGTTTGGAAACTTTTTATGAATAAGGGGGGGGGGGTATCGCATCCCCTCAGGCCTTTCTCTTCCAACCCTCACTAAAATGTCTAATGGTTTGTTACAGAGCCTGCAAGATGCTGAAAATTCAGATTCACATGAACCTGGCAATATGCACGGCCCTTGGACAGATCCTTTTTCTCAGCTTGGCTGAGGCAACAGAAAATAGGGTGAGAATTTTAGTCTCCTCTTCTTTCTCACAACCATCATGACCACCTCAAGATCTAAAGAAAATCACAAATGTGAAAGGAATTGATATACCAAAGAAGGCTGAAGATTTGCCAATCGGGCAATTGTATATGTCATCGTAATCTCTAGCCAATTTCTGTAGCATAGCGATTAAGGCATTGGCGTTCTAAGCCAAGGACCCGGATGTGATTCCCGGCGGAGACATTTTTTTCAACGCTTCCAAAAATCTCAATTTCAAGACTTAAATGAAGTAACTATTCTATGTCGATAATATTTATTCGGACTCTATCTTGATGAATCAATCTGTGTATAGTGGAAGCATGCATTTTTAAGGCCTTAATTTCAGTTCGGATAGACGACTAAGATTGTTTTAGGGTTCGTCAGGTAGACAGAACAACATCTATTCCCAAATAGAAGTGCAAACACATTTTTATGCCTCCGCTACAAAGTAGCCGGAGGCATTATGTTTTCTGGTTGTCCGTCCGTCCGTACGTCCCGTTCTCGTGATCGCGTTATCTCAAGAACCAATTGATGGATTCCCTCCAAACTTGGATCATGTATGTATCTAACAAAGCCAATGAACTGATTAGATTTTGGGGTCACGAGGTCAAAGGTCAAAGGTCACAGGGCTCATTATGTATACAAAAATAGCTCGTGATCGCGTTATCTCAAGAACCGATCAATGGATTCCTGCCAAACTTGGGTCATGTATGTATCTAACAAAGCCAATGAACTGATTAGATTTTTAGGTCACAAGGTCGAGGGTCAAAGGTCACAGGGCTCATTATGTATACAAAAATAGCTCGTGATCGCGTTATCTCAAGAACCGGTAGATGGATTCCTGCCAAACTTGGGTCATGTATGTATCTTGCAGAGCCAACTAACTGATTAAATTTTGGGGTCATGAGGTCAAGGTCAAAGGTCACAGGGCTCATTATGTATACAAAAATAGTTTGTGATCGCGTTATCTCAAGAACCGATCGATGGATTCCTGCCAAACTTGGGTCATGTATGTATCGTGCAGAGCCAAATAACTGATTAAATTTTGGGGTCACGAGGGCAAAGGTCACAGGGCTCATTATGTTTGACTATAAATAGCTTGTGAATGCATTATCATTAAAAGCGACAGATTGATTACAATCAAACTTGAATTTTAAAAATTGCTTCCGTTTTGGTTTGTAAAATTGCTCTATTTTTACTGCGCGCAGTCAAAATTCCATCTAGTTTGTTTTGTTTTACGACAGGCACTCTGTAAGGGCGTGACAGTGACACTACACTATCTGTTCACAGCGGCTCTTGCATGGACCATGATCGAGGGCGTGTCTCTGTATCGAACGACTGCCGTGGGTTCCAAGGCACTTAGGATTGGGTGGCTGAGTCTCATCGCTTACGGTAAGACCAAAATAAAATTGCCACTATTTCCTGAAATAGTGATGTTTCATTATTAACGTATCGCTGCCGATAGGGGCCGCATACGCACCACCTGCTATTAACACGTGCTGCAGAAATTGGAAAAATCTCGTATCATCCAACACATTATAGGAAGACTGCCTCATTATTTTACAAGTCACATGATAAATAAATGAGTTAGGAGTATTAAACTCATGTTAATATTCTAGCAATTACACTGTCAAAAATGTTCATTCAAGAGGAAATTCCCCATTGCTAAAACACATATAGACCATGCGCCGTGGTCATACCGCATTAACTATGGCAGTAGTGCAAATACATCCTCTGTCAATAGCAATAAGTCGCTATGTTTGGCGCTAGGAAAAGTCCATATCAAAGGAATGTTGGTAATCTACCAGCTGTGTACCTCTTGTGCTACCTCATAACATATTCTAAATGTTGAATGTAAGTTGTTAAGTGGTTTTTTCAACATGTTCAAAATCAGGTTTTGAAAATAAAAGTTGGCTCACTTTGTTCCTTCTAGAAAGCATATTTAGCTTCCTTCTTTGTCCGAGTAAGTAGTCCGTTTCTTATATACCGAGCAGTTTTCAAAACATGGACTCCGTCTTATTTATCAGTTGCGATTGATATCAAGCGCAATCATGTATTTCCAAAGTTTTTTTTTTTTTTTTTTTTTTTTTTACCATCGACCGTATTTCCTTCTTCCTTATTTATATCCCATTTATTCTCCTATATTTTTGTTCTTCTTTCTCTTCTTCTTTTTAAAATTCCTTTTATCAAATCAATTCAATTACTAAATGTCTGAATCTCATATTATTCTATTGTACATTGTACTATTTTTTAAAATTTGTTATCAATAAACCATCAGTTTTCAATTCGATTCAATTCAATTATTTCAGGAGGCTCCCTTGCGGTTGTCGGCGTGTCTTTTGGTGTTCTCTTTGACACGTATGGAAAATCTGCATTGTGAGTAACAGGAGCTTCTCTATATCATTGATCACTTGTGTATTAAAGGAGAAGTCCGAACTGTTTTAATAGAAGGAGACACTTTCCCTGTACTAAAAAAAACGTTACCCTTAATATAAATATTCCAAATATGGTTTTATACAACCCCTGTATGAAACAATCCATTCCGTCATTGATAACTACAAAAACCAAAGTTAATCAAATTGTCTGTAGAGGGCGAATTACAGAGGAGCTTGCAAGATACCACACAGTGTTGCCAATATGTGTTTCCATGATGACAGAACTAAAAGAAATCATAACATTTCTATTTTTAATCGGATATTGCTCAAACTTTCACTTAATATTTGTTTCCCTCATTTTTCTGTTTGTATTAAAACAAAGTTCATATCATAGTGAAATTCTCATTTAAAGAGTATTTTCCGCTGTACTTATGTCGTTAAAGATGGTGAAATATCTAATCTACATGTAACTTATAGGTGTTCATTCCTTTACTTGTGTAAATGCATAAGTGAAAATCCGAATAGTGATTCTTTCACAATATTTATAGAATCCATTAAATATTCTAGCGAAATATTTGAATATTGCAGCTATAGCATATTGGACTAAGTATTCAGGGCTTTGTTTAGATTGTATCCTAAATTTCAATTATTCCTAGTTCAAAATATCTTTTTTTTATTTACAATGAGTTTGTTAAGTATACTAGACTTTACCGTGTATCTTATTCATGGCTAGCGGTTCTTTATTGAAGCATACATTCCACATATAATAAAGTTATCATGATGATGATTATAATGATGATAATGATGTTAGTAACAATTATTGATCATGATGACGACGATGAAAATTATAATAGTACTGATGATTAATAATGATTAAAATTATGATAATGAATAATTATATTTAAATTGATGATAAAAATAGTAATAACGATAATAATAATACAAACAATAATAAAACTATAAAAACAATAATGTAATCTGATTTGTATAAAAATAATGGTTTCGTGAATATTCTATATTCAGCTGCTGGTTACACGTTGGAGACAACAGTATCTACATATTTGCAGGATGTGTCTACGCAACAGAAATGGTAAGATAAAGTGATTGGAATTTGCCCAATTTTTAACAGAGAACTGAATTAAAACTGGCTATACAGTTCTATAGCTTACTCTGGCTCAATTTCAATTCAATTTTCAATTTATTTATGTTTCCAAAAAAGCATTACAAATCAATACAACCAATGTAGAAATACATATAGCTTTTTTGTTTATAGGGCGCAAACATTGAGCTTTCGTGTAGTCATTCCCCGCAAAGTACTGCAGATCCGTGATAAAATAAAATAAATCTGTAAAGAATAAACGTAATTAATGAAGTCATGAAATATTGGTAGTAACCAGAATCTTGACGGCATGGTAAAATGTAGAACTTGTTTCTTTTTTCTTTCAAAAGCATTATGCTCAAGACGGCAATATATAACGTTAACAATTAATACGTGTACATAATATATAAAATATCACAGAAACGAACCTACTTAATAACAGGACGATATGACAAAAACAATTGCTGAACAGCAAAACAAAACTTTTCCATCTATACAAAAGATAAAATTACTTGTTGTTCTAAACTTAGATGTGATGAACTAATGAACGATATTTCTAAATTCTGTTTTATTTTTACCCATAGTTCAGCGTCACGGTGTTGTGGTTCGTCATGAGAACATTTAGTTCTCTGAAGGCAAACAAGAAGAAAGATGAAATCGACAAGATCAAGTAAGAATCTTTTTTCCAGTTCTTCAAGAAATTATTCATCTTTTCCCCGTATTTAAGCTGTTAAAATAACCTTAGCTTTAAGTCTGTGCGTTTTTCAGATTTCTCTCCAATCACTTTGCTTGAGATCAAAAAGGCTAGAAATAGGGAACATCGATGTTCCAGAAAGTCAAAGAGGTCAAGTTAAAGTGATTCATTTCGGACTTTGATTAAAAAAACTGTCATTCGAAATGTCTGCACTTGGAGAAACGATTTCTTTTTAAAGATCCGTACGACAAAGATATATATCCTGTGTTTCGCCGGGTTACTCAGTTATGCTGTTTATTCCCAAGAACTCCAAACTTAACATAAAACAGGAGTACTGAATTGAGAACAATGCCATGCAAAGAGAAAACGGTTTTCTCTAGCTTAACATATATTCCATACATCTTTAAGTATTCATGAAGTATGTCTGCAAGTAAAGTGAACTGAAATATAGAAAGACCTCAAAGAAAAAACTATCGTAAATTAATCAATGACGTTGACTAAGGTGGTCATGATTCTCTTGCATAGCTTACAAAATCCTGCTATCCGCCTCTGACTGTATAGCAATTTTATTAATGCATGTGTGGTGCTGTGGATGAGTTCAAATACTAAGAAGCACACGATATGGGGTTAGAAACCCTGTTAAGGTGCTGAATATCCTCTTGCAAGACATTATAGATCTACATTTGCACCCTCTAAACAAAGCCAGGGTAAACAATGCCGGGTCATCGGGGAGAACCATATTAATGATGATGGGGCTACCCTGCATGGGTAAACAAATCATATCGTCATTATTGTCATCATTAATCGGTAATTTTCTCGCTTTTCAACAGGGCAACAGCTCGTGCGTTATGCATCCTCCTGCCAATCCTTGGTTTAACCTGGATCGCTGGAACCATCACCAGTTTCACCCAATCTGATGCTGTCATCTGCTTTCAGTACATCTTCATCATCTGCTTCTCCCTCCAGGTAGGAAAACGAAAACCCTTCAATATGGCTCACTTCGTCCCATCGGGTGTCGCGTCGCGTCGGGTCGTCGGTTACACGAATTTTAAACATTAACTATCAAAGGGTCAAGTGTAATATTTGTGAAATGCACCCCTCTTACAGCCAAAGTGTCAAGTTCAGTTTACCTGACACATGGAAAACCTATAGCAAATTTACGAAAACTCGCCTTTCAACCCGATTCCCTCGCCAACCGGTCGCTTTGCTCCCCCGCAATGTCTTACTTACTCTCATTTGTTGATACCTTCGATACGTACACCCCCTCCACCATCACAATAGGTAGCAACTAACAAGAACACTTTTCTCTCTTATCTTTTTATTTTATTTTTACAGGGTGTCTCTATTTTGGTGTTTCACTGCTTGCTAGTTCCGGATGTAAGTTCTTTCTTATCTGTACACTCCATTAAACACTCGTCCAACAAAACCCCATGATTACATGTCATCTTTTTCGAAAACTTAAATGAGAAATTAAGGCGATATAACCTTAATATTTTGTTGAATATATACGTTATACAACAAGAAAATTCACCTTTTCAATTAATTTGTTTATAATGTTGTACGAGCTTTGATTTGTTTTAGCACTACCATTGATTTCTGATCAACTATACAATATATCTAGAGTCGATTTTTAGAGTACTGAAATAAGCTGTAAAGTCAAGCTTAAGTTTAGCTTTGATGAAAGAGATTTGCTAATATTATTAAACACACAAAGCCTTTAGATAAACTATCACTATGAACATGACTGACAAAGAAAGCGGACAAAATATACAGTTCCTGAGGTAGACAAAGGAACATCCCTTCACTGGTATTATGTACAAATGTGTAGAACAGGTGTAACATGCATATTCACCTTTTTACATAATAGCAGTGAAGTGATGTTCATTTGTCTACTTGAGGAACTGTATATTTTGTCCGCTTTGTTTGTCAGTCATGTTCATAGTGTATAGAAATCAAATCTCTGAAATAAAATTTTTCTATATTTCCTTGTATTTACTTTAGCGATTCCCTACATATATATCCTCTTTTCTTTGACTCATATGTTCTCATTGTGAACTTTGCATAAGCTATACGATACCAAAGTCTGCCAACAAATTAAATGAAAGGCAACTTTAATCCCCTTTTGTATATAGCCCACAGATATCACATTCACATTACATAATATATAAATTTGAATAAATTGCAATATTCATAAGAAGAAGATAAGGCTGTAGGAATTTCGATAGTTTAATCTTTTCTAAACTCTTTGCGATCGTGTTATTAATGAATAAATAGATGAATAGATGAATGAATGAATAATTAGATAAATTAATGAATAAGTAAATACAAAAATGACAAAACAAATAAAAAAATAAGTAACTAAATTAAAAATAAAATAAATGTTTGCAAATTGACAAAGGTGATTGACAAGGAGACTGAAATTTCCTTGGATTGATTTTGCGAAAGTCTTTGCGATCATTTAATCAGTATTTGTCTTCTCTCTCGATATTCATCCAGGTGAAAACAGCGCTTAAGCTTCGGCTTAGTCGTCGTGTTGCAGATAGCACTTGGGCAAATTCGAGGAGTTCCAAGTCAACCGCCACATCAAACTTTTGAAGAAAAGATTGAGCTCTGCGAAAGGTGAAAATTGATTTGTGAGCTTTTTCTTTCTATTTATGTTAGTGTGGAAGAGTATCACTGAAAAAGAGGTCAACGGAAAATGATGGCTTTTCAAATGGACCCGTTTGAAAAATAAGACAAGTTACAGTTACCGGCTGTGGACCACAATTTCATTCCGCATGTTTCTGAAGTCACATACATCCAATTTCTGTACAGTGCATGAGACTATCAACAAACCTGGGCCAATTTTTTATCACTTTGACGATTAAAAAACTTCACAGTATACACCATACTTATCTGCCCATTATAGATCTTTTCCTATCACTTTCACACAGTTTTTTGTACAATGTAGTTGCATGACCAGAACTCAACTTAATCTATAAACATCCTCAAAAAGGACCGCGAAAAACGATTCAATATTATCTTATACCTCTTTTGCTATAAAATCCCTCCCCTGAAATAGTTGTGTTTAATTCAACGATGCCCGAAGCAGTGTGAGCTGAAATGTATAGAAAAAAAAATGCGGATTTAAGATATCAAATGGTAGTTGTATGCCACTTAAATTAAGGGAACTGAGTTACGTTTCTCTAGAGCAAGAAGGATATCAATATTATTATATTCGATAGCTTAGACAGATACCGAGATGTGATTGGTCCAGAGCTCGTCACGTTATATCAATTGCGAGGATCGTAGTTGTTTTATTTTCCTGGCCGGTCACTTTCCAGTGTTATATTCACCAGCTGGTGAAATGAATATATTTCTTATCAATGCATTTCGCCCTCTTGAGGACTACATTATGTTACCAATTACACCAATACCGAGGGTCAATTTTTTTGTTCTCGAAAATTCTGTTTTCCCTTGTGATTATTTGTCCACATTTTTGTTCTCGAAATGTTAATATGGCTTGCCATGGACACGCATGATCAGTGGACGTTCACGCTGTTCTCGTCTACTCAATCTAAAAGTCCCTATTACACCCCTGTCAGTCAATATTATAGTTAAGCATAGAGTTTAGAACCCTTTTGGCTCTAACAGACCATGTTCAGTATTGGCAGTGAATATCTACTCTTTATTTCCATATAAGTATTGTATGGCCTTGAAGTAACAAACAGAATGGTAGATTGCAGATTTCATCATTTTCTCGATGCACTATTTTGTAAACCATGGTATGTTCGTGTCTATTATGTTTCTTCTTTTTATCTGGACCAGGGAGGTGAAAGAACAGGAGGCGAAACTCTTGTAATTTATTCAAACGCATTCTTGAGTTCTAAAGCGTAACAATGGGATGTGTAACATTCCACTTGGCTTTGAAGTTCCATGCTCCGAACCGCGCTTCCACTGCGGGGAATTTCGGAAGCCAGGCACCAGTTTTACATTTATTACAAAATATTAAATTACCGGCAAAATTACAGTGTAAATTAAAAACTTTATATGGGAATTTTATTGGGAATAGTGCATCAAACAAATTTTCAAATTTAGAACTCCGTCCTGCCTTTAAATTGTGTGCCAGAGTTAGTAAAAGAAAAATTACATCCTGTCAAAAACTCAATATTTTAGGATGATGCGCTAATTTGTGCATGCTTTAATGTCCCGTTATTTGATCCATGATTTACAATCTTCAATAACATTAAGTTTGCTAATGCGTGTTTTCGCGTGTTTTTTGTATTTTTCAAGTTTAAAAAAGAATGAAATTACACAAGTTTGTGTTCGCTTGTTCTACTCTTTACACATTCAACAATGGATGAGAAATCATTGGAAGGGACAGCGAACAGTTGCTGTGATACCATTTTCTGATGTAGGAATTCTAAATCCTAAAATTTCATGCGCTCTTTTATCTCACCACCTGGTCAACAGCTGCAGATTAGCGCATAAATTTCCGTCGGCTTGGAGCATGGGGTCAAAGGAGAACGGCTTGATTCAAGTCCTTCTCTATCACGTCCCTGTCTGGACAAGTAAATATAGCTGGGAAATTATCTGACCGATGGGTATCTGATTTTGTAGTTCCTCAAGGGTCAGTTCTCTGACCGATCTTTTTCAGTTTATTTATCACCCCCATATCTGACATTATTAATAAACATGGTTTACAGTATATTTGCTATGCTGATGATATTCAGTTGTTTACTTCTTTTGATCCACGCTCTCTGGAAAACATTAACGAAACACTTAACCAAATCTTACTGTGTATTGAAGAGATAAGCACCTGGATGTCGTCGAATTATCTCCATCTGAATAATAACAAAACTGAATTCATGGCCTTTTGGTCTTTTGCTCGCCATCTGCAATACATATCGGATGTACGTCTTAAAGTAAATGGTTAATTCATTCCTCTCCCCCCTAAAATTACAGATCTTGGTGTATGCTTCGATACTATGTTCGAATTGACCTCTCATGTAAGCTACGTAGTCCGTAATTGTAATTATCATCACAGCAGTTTATGGAGGATTCGTAGATTCATTGATTTAAAGAGATGTCACCATGCTGTCCGAGCTCTAATTCTTTCTAGGTTGGATTATTGCAATAGCCTTTATACTGTTTTATCTGCTAAAGATAGAAGGAAACTTGAAACTGTCCAGAATCGTGCCGCTAGATTAATCTTTGGCCTTGGGTCAAGAACCCATACTTCACCTTTCTTAAGGAGCTCCACTGGTTACCTCTCCATCAACGTGTTCTGTTTAAATTATGTTTGTATGCTTTTAAAATACTCAATCATTTGGCACCTGAATATCTTAATGACACCCTCCACTTATATACAACTCGTAATCTTCGTTCAGCAACCGACACATGTTAACATAACATTCCAAAATCTAGACTCTCAGCAGCTGAAAAACGTTTTGCAGTAGCTGCATCAAAGAATTGGAACAGCATCCCTCTTTCCATTAAGGAAATTACCTGTCTTGCCACCTTCAAAAGATCCCTCAAAACTCACCTTTTCCCCAATGATCTATGTGATATACTTCCTGTACTGTAAATTTTTGTCCTCTTTTCATGTATTTGTATTTGTAAGCGCTATGGTACTTATTGTTTTTTAGCGCTCCTAAATATTCGATATTATTATTATTATTATTATACCGACGATAAATGGTAATCTTGAACTTGAACTTATCCAAACTTTGCATATAATTTGTACAGACTTCTTCAATTCAATTATTGACATGTAAACGCATTTTGTTCTCTGTTCTATGTCGTTTATATACTTGTAACAAAAATGTCAATTAAATTGTATTTGAATAAATATGTTCTGTAACGTGATATAATAATTGTATTGAGAATGGGACCATGGACCTGGTATAAATGTAAACATATTCATTTATTTGAAACGAGTACTTGATAAAAACATTCCTGTTTTTTCCCGGAATCAATGAGAGCTTTGTATGTAGCGTTGTTTATGTACTGAAGAATACATTGTAATATATCGTTTATGGTGTAAATAGCTTGTTGATATGATTGCCTAAAACAATACAAATTTAAAGAAAGTGCATTGCAGGTCATCTCTTTCTTTGAACTATATTGTAAATAAGGATTGTATAAATGTAAATTATATTGAATATTAAACGAGTAATTAATTAAAGTCATGTACGACATCTACTTTATGAATAGCATTGATAATGGATTCTTTCATTTATCTTATTTACGAGCTTTATTGTGTCATATAAAAATGAAATGGAATACGCTGATTATCGCATGCTTCTGAAATAAAAATTTGCTTTGTCTATACATTGTTTTCTAAAAACAAAAAAAAAATATTGTACGTATTGTATTCTAATGGCAGCATTTCTTTCTTCGGCGACTATGTAAAATATTTTAGTAATTACACAATCATATCTTAAGGGAAAAATACTTTCAATCATGTATAATATTTGTTACTATGAAAACGTAAATGACGGAGATATTTCGCTCTTCAAATGTGTAATATGATACAAATCTCAAAGCTACATATTGTAAAATGAAAATTGTAAATGAACAAAGAAAATGTTGCCGAAAGGTGAAATTTAAAAGTGAAAATTGATGTACTTTTAAAGGTGTGCTTAATAGAGACAGAACATATTATGACATTGTAAATACTAAGTCTTAATAGTGCCTTGGAAGTTTAACGATACAGTGTGCTGTGAGTACCATGCCTTCTGAAAGTGACCTTTATTCACTTTATAAAAGTGTTAAACATTTATGGTATTTATTTTTTGATTTAGAAAGTATCACTATGCAAACATGTTTTTAATAATCAAACAAATTATAATGGAATTTACTTTATACGGAAATTTCGAAGGTTAAAAGGTTTACAAGAAGTTTGGAGAAGTTGGGGAAGATAATCATGTATAATTTCAAAGTACTTCACATAGCTGTGGTCATATGGAAATACATTATCCTGTGCATCACAAACTTAGCCACATGTTACGTAATGTATAGATGGATTTAAGCTATGATTGCATTTCATTTTCGCGGAACAAAAGTTGTCAAATGTCAGATTATTAAATGCAGTAAGTTGCTTTCCTTACGGTGTTGCAAAATGGAATATAAACTCACATATTTATGATTACTTTGTCCTACTACTCAATAATCTCCACAGGAGTCAGAATTGATTAAATTTAAGATAGAATCTCATTTATTTTCCTCAGAACAGACTGTTTGGTGAACGATTAAGGATGAATTATTGATAGATTCCTCATTAGCGGAAAGTTGTATAAACTGACAGCCCATTTGAAAATAAAAATGCTTTTTCATTTTTCTCCTAAAAACAATGTTGTGACTTGTTTCTTATGTTTGTTGATTTCGTTTACCTTCATTAAGCTTAAAATGATTGTACTGTAATTACAATGAATTCCACACATATCCATTTATTAATTGGTGACACTGCAAGATTCTTATTCGATTTATAATTTCTCCGTGGTGAATTATAAATACCAGCCGACTTAATACGGTCAAGCCAATTACCTGGGGCCAAACACTACAATACGCCTACCACAACTCAAACCTACATCTATACTCAAACGCAATTGCAATCAACTTAACTATTATTCATACGTAGCCGAATTCCATCTTTCAAGCGGGCACTAGTATAATGGGGCTCCGTCAAAGTAGGTTCACCTTTTGATCTTAACAATATGCACACACATATACATATATGTATAAATACAGTGTGAGTCAAAAGAAAGTTTACACCTACAAAATTGCTAATTATTAAAAAAAAATCATCTATGAACAGTAAATTATTATACATCTCATGAAAGAGAGTTTTTCCCCAAATCATTTGGTATCATTTTTGTGTGGTATGTGTTAATGCTTGGATGAACAGGAGGCATTGTTTGCGAGAGTGCAAAAATCGACTTGCGCCAAAATTTCTAGGTGTAAACTTTTCTTTTTGACTCACACGGTATATATATAAAATTATATAATATTCATAGGCATATATATGTGTGCGGGGTGAGTGTGTTGGTGTTTGTGGGTGTTTAGTAATTGGATGCACGACCTGAAAATGGGTCCAAGTCCATAATTGAAATGATTTGGCCTCATTTTGGGTCTTATTTACCCAAGGTAGCCACAATACTATTCATGCAGCTCTTCCCGTCGTCCCTGCAATTTTAATTACCCCAGCTTTGTAACTTATCCCTTTATACCTCGGTTGGGAGGAAGTGAGGTCAAAGCACCTTCACAATTTGAGCACTAAGCTAGGATGAAACCCTGGTGTTTGTATGAGAAACTTCATCGGTATACCAACGTGCTCCCATCAAAATATTTTATAACATTTCTCAGAAAAAAAACCTTGTGTTTACGAGTCCTATACTCAATATGTTTCAAACCATTCTGCATTTATTTGAAAAGGTATTTACTGGACTGAAATTGATAAATTTCTTTGTCCATATATGACGATAAATCAAATACCGATGTGCAGAGGTTATAAAAAGCAATGTATCATTCAATTGGTTGGTGATGACGAGCATCAAAATATTCAGAGACAGAGAATTTTAATCTAATTTTACCGACTTTTGTCAATTTTCTCAATTATTATTCACTTGGTTTGCGATGACTAGCATCAGCTTAACAAATGTCAGAGAATTATATTAATTACTTTATGTGCCGTCAGCTTATTTGAAGCCCGAATAACGTTTCATCTATCCCACATTATTAACCCCCTCTGCCAAAACATACTGGTTATTGTTATCAATGGTGGATCCAGGATTTTCTTGCCCAAAAGGGGAGTGGAGGGGGGGGGGGGGTGGCACAAAACACACAAAAAACACTCACTGTCTCAAACCAAAAATAGGGAGCACAATTTACTTTATATATATTGAAGGCATGCTATACTGGGTTTTCCCGGGGGAGGGGGGGGGGGATGCGTGCCCCGCCCTTTTTCGATTGATCAATGGCTATTATCTACACATCTTTTCGCGTATAGAAATTAAATGAAGACATCCTACATGATTTATGCATTCTTAAAGGCTGCAATGGCTTAAGATGATTTATCGTACATTTTGGACGAATAATTGGTATTGCTGAATGTTCTTAGTACGACTTTTAGACAATATAGGAGGGTTTTTAGGGTACAAATATATAACACATTGCAATTTGATACGAACAATTCAAGCCATTTAAAACTGGATCGATTGATTCATTATTATTAGGCCGAACAGTCCAAATTAATCCGTTAATTAATACAGTTTTTGATTAATTATAACACGTACAAATGATGATACAGTCCGTTGAACAAAAAAGCCTGATTTTAATTGATGGGGTCTTTAAAGCTTTAATGAGGTTAATGTTGCTTTGGTTCTAAAGTCTATTGGCATGCTGTGTAGTTTCTATGGAAACACTTTTTGTTTTCGTCGGCGAAGCGTTTATTGATGTTGAGCACGTGCATGTCAAGTAGGCATACGCACAACGAAGTACCTTTGTACTTATTATAATCACATTATTAAGACTGATTAAGTTATTAATTTGATCGAGGTAAATTCAATTGTAAACGTTTCGTTTACTCAATAGGTGATCTTATGTCATATACCAGTAATATAATCTATTAACCGAATTTACAATAGAATAATTGGGGGTGATCAATAATTTCATAATTCTTTCTTATCAATACATTCTAAAAGAGTGTTGGGTAAAATTGTCATCCATGTTGGCTACAGACAAAGGAAAATATATACATGTATGTTGGTAAGGTTCTGCTCGACGCATGGGAACAATAATTTTACCAAATTTTGAGTCATATTCTGTCCGAGAAACATGTGATTTCCCTCTTCTTTTTTTATTTTTGTTTATCAAACATGGGTAAAATCTGATTCAACATTTTAAAGAATTGATTATTTTTTTAAAAAACTTCTGTAATGTAAATACAAGCATGTAACACTATATTCATTAGTCTATCCTATATATGGTGTATACAGAGATGGTTCACTTTCACTCGCCGTAACTCCAATTGTACCCAGACTCGTTTTTATATTAATCTCGATGATTAAAGGCAATTTTTGATGGCTTGCTGACAAACTAAACTTGATCGATCAGTAGCGGGAACAAATTACGCGTAAGGAGATTGATGGCGATGTAGATTTAGTTAAACATTATTTCAGTGTAAAGCAATGTGTCGTATAATAAAAGGATATTTTCCACAATAAAACGACCTTTCCAAAATCCCTTATGATTTCGGTTTATCAAGTGAGACAAAATCCCTTTTTGCCTTTTAGCTGTACAACTGGAGGCTAGTTTATAAATAACGTTAAGGATAGGAAATTGGGCGACAATTTTTTAGTAATTCTCTTGACTTGTTTCGACGGGCCCGCCCCCTCTGGCCAAAAAAACACGTAAATTGGTCGGTGCCATTTGAAAATTTCGAGGGCAAAATGAATTTGTGTTTTAGTGCTTACTACACCCCCCCCCCCCCCCCACTGGGCGAAATATTGGTCGGTGCTTTTTCAAATTTCGGGGGCAAAATGAAGAAAAAAATAATTAGTGCTTACTACACACCCCTCTCCCTACTGAGCGAAATATGAAATATTGTTCGGCGCCATTTACCAAATTTTGGGGGGCAAAATGAAATATATGTTTTATCGCTTTACAGATATATAATTACCCGAGCCATTGGATTCAGACTTGTCGCACACAATGTCTACGCATTTCCCACTCATGGGGAAACATTGTACAGACGACCCACAATGCTAAGCAAACTACGCTGACTTTTGCATGATATCGGGCATCGAACATGAGATTCGAACCCTCAACAGTTGGATTGAGAGTCAAATGAATGAACCACTGCACCACGACACCTTCGTATATTGCCAAACAGACAAACCACAGTGCTGCTGTTTTTAACATCCCATACAGCAGTTCCAATAACCAAACTAACCGTGCGAGACGAAATGGCGATAACCTTAGCATATCACGTGCGAGACGAAATAGCGATAACCTTAGCATATCACGTGATATAAAAGTACGCACTCTCATTGGCTAAATCGCCACAACAGTCAGACGGCGTTGTGAACATATAGTATTTTCCACTAATCACATGAATTAAATGCAGATTTCAGCATCCCGCTCTTTTGGGAATAGTTCAGTTGCTGCACTAATTCCAAGCTGAACGGATCGACTAGAAATCAAACTGGATCGTGAAAGTGTCTATTTATTCTATTTATGAGCTGCGTCGCTTGAAAACCAACTATTTTTTCGAATATCGTTTGCTCTTAGTTCTAGCGAAACTCGATTGATTGTTACACCACATGTATTCATTTGGTTTTATCTGTATCTGTTTGATTTCAATTTTGACGAACATCGCGAGCTCTAAAAAATACACTTAAATTATCTCACACCGGGACTGATATCAATCTACCTACTTAATTTACTGGAGTTTACAAGGGTTCAGGAGAAAGACTTTTTCATCAGCGTTCTTTTGCACGTGGCACCTGTCAATCTACATGTGTGAGATTTCCATGCAATCACCATGACTGGAACAATCTCAGTTCGTCTGAGAGTATGCCTCGTTTTGTTGGGATTTTTCGCTATGGTAAGCTTTATATAATCAATTTATTCATTTATTTATTCATTAATGGTCTAATGCAGCCAGTGGTTGAATTGTTCACCATTTAAAAATATCGAATAGGGAAAAGAGTTATCGGAGAATCTATGCCGAGCGGTTCGAAGGAAGCCATTCTATAGAAATTGAAGAAAGCTGTATTACACATTTAAGAAACTGTTTAAGAATAAACTGAAGAACAATGTAAAAGTAATAATAGAACAAATTATGGAAAAGTTAGAAAATTTGCAAAGTACAAATTCACGTGACTGACGAAATATGATTGATGAATTTAATGGACTACACATCATTTACAGGATGAAATACTACACGAAACATATATTAAGTTGGATTTGCTATTACCCCATTAGAGGTATTAAATTTTTTCAAAAAATTAAAACTAAATGAGGTATCGGGCTGTGAACAAATTTTTAAAGAAATGCTTAGAGCCGACAAATACCATTCTCAACGATACTAGAAAAACTATGATACTAATAAGCAGAAGATTTCCTAGTAAATTGTCAGAAAGCTATATTATTTTATATCCTGCATCCAAAATGTGTTGGCTTTTGAATGGTTGAGAGCTTGTCACATGACCATAATTATTTGAAGTATTTTTTAGAAAGTACTATATGAGAGTACTATTTGGGATTACTATTTGGGAGAAAGAAAAAAATGTGAATTTTCTTTTTGAATTGAATTTTTTTTCTTTTCAAATCTTAATTTAATGAACATTTTAAATTTTTTTTTTGATGCAGGATATAAAACAAATATACCATGCCTTCTATTCGAGGTACTGGTTAAAAATATGGGCCTCGGTGACTACAGAAGTACCATTTGCTTCGGGGCTGCGCGCCTCAGCCAATAGTACTATTTGAGTCGCCTCTTGCGCATAGTTTTAACCAGAACCTCCCAAGACAGTGTATATTTGTATACTATTGTAGGGGGTTGTCGAACCGATCCCTCTAATTATAAGGGCATCTCCCTCTCGAGCTCTGTTGGCAAACTATTTTTTATTTTTTCGAACAGTCGTCTGGTTACATATTTAGTAGAAAATAAACCATGTATGTACCAAACCAAACAGGCTTCAGGGAAAACAATAGTACTTTGGATCATATATTTACAATGAGAATTATAGTCGAAGATGAAACGGAAATTAAAAATCTTAAAGGAGCTACACAAAGAAAATTCACTAACAACTGATAATTAGAACAAATTACATATGGATGGAAAGATTTTCTCTTGAAAAACACGAATAATTTGCTGAGAAATCATATAGATATCATGGAAAGGCGTAAAATGCAATTTTTCAAGACCCTTCTTAGACCCCCAAGCGCCCCCGAACGTAAGCTAAGCACACGAGCGTAGGGAGCTCTGAATAGTGACGTCACACACTGGACAAACAGCTCAGTACCGGCCGCCTACCGGAGTCGCACGTGTATTAGTCTGCAGCTAGCCAGCCGTGTCCCGTGTGTGACGTCACAAATATGGACGCTCTACAAAGGACCGCTGAAGGCAGAAAATCTGGATCTCGAAACTAACATTTTTGAGAGTTGATTACTGCGGGCCCCAAACATATTTTGAAGAGGAGAGTTGTTGTATTTGATCAGTAAGGCTTCCCCTTTGCAATGACATGAGTTTTGCATCAATTCAAAACTCTTTTGATTCTTCATGTGTCTACTTTAAAGAAATATATGATACTCAATTTATAATGGATTTAAACAGTGATTACGCATACGGAGAGGAATACAATAATTGAGAACAAATACACTGTTTACACAAAACATAAAGAAAGAGAAAATTGTAACTTTTGTATAAAGCAATAAATTATGTTATAATATTTGCCGATTTATAATAAGTTCACATAACGCCCGAATAATTTACCCCTACATCTATGTACTTGCAATGATGATTATATTTGGAAAATTGGAGACGTATATCACGCCATCATGGATTGTACAAAACTAAGTCCCCAGAGGGAAATATTATTTGAAACTAGAAGATATTAGCGTCATTTGTAATTCTATCAAATATACAAGATTTTTTATATCTGAAAAAGGAGAATTTTGAAAATGTTGTGCGTTATGAAACTAGATGTTTATAAAGTTATTTGTAATGATAATGAAAAAAATAAAATGTGTTATATCTGTATGTGTAGAAATGTGAAAATTTTGTTCAGGTCAGAAGAAAAAGAATTGCTAAGATTACTTTTTGTTTGTTGGTTATCGTAACAAAATGTCATTATACCTTGTGACGATGTTTTTTTAAATTTATTTATTTATTTTCCACATATGGAAAGGATCACCCTTGTCAGCTAAAAGCTGGTCTTCAAAGGGGTCCATCCACAAGATAAAAATACAAATTGTTGATAAAATACATTTGAAATATGATTACAATGATAAATAAGCAAACAAAAATAAACAAACTAAATTATTATATATACATTAAGAACAACAGAAATGTGCAGGATAGGGGAAAAAAAGAAACAAGGAATAGAGAGGCGAGGGAGAAAACCAAGTATAAATTGTTGCGTATAAAACAACGTTATTTCAATGAATTCGAATTCAAATGCAAACACATTAAGAAATAAATTTGTTTCATATATTTACGAATCCTTCACGGCCTCATTTCCTGGATACGAATTCCTATATTTTATAAACAGAAATTAAAGATTCCCTTTTTTAACACTATGCACTATGCATTGATCTTTTTTCTTTGAATTTCTTTTTACAATGGTATATTGGATTCATTTGCATATTTCACAGTGACGTATGGGCAACAATATACATTATGTTAATCACCACCTTTACAAAGCTCCATGTCACTTGTGTTTATAGCTTCAAATATTTCCAATGCATGAGTTTCAGTGGTTCAATAATTTCATGAAAAACAGCTTACATGAGTCATCCCTTACAACAAATTTGATATAGGTCAAGGAAAATGAAATTCACATTTATATATACTGAGTAGATGACAGCACAACGATCTTAGGCCTAAACATGTCAAATATATTAATGCCAATGTTTTGGATATGTAGACTACTTAGGTCTTGCCTGACAGGTTACCATAAATAATCACTATTCATGCGACATTTTCTGCTCAAAATGTCCATGTAACATTTAATAACAAAATTAAAAAAAATCACCTGATCTCGATAATTACTCTATATCCCAATTATTGTGATAACGGAACAAAAAACGATATACTTACAATGCAGCTTACAATACACAATGCATTATGTGTGTACATGTGTGTTTGTGTGGCAACAATTAAACTCCCGGGAAAGGGGCATATTTTCTCTTAACACGTTTAAGTTTAAGTTCTCAATTACCTTTATTTTTTTTATGGGGGGGGGGGGTCCAGTGTGCTGGCTGAAACCATTGTTGTTTAGGCTCATGAAAGACCTATTGTTTTGTTTTCATTATTTTGCTTCAGATGCAGGGAATACCGAGATGCAAGTCGCTGTGCTTAGAACTGCGTCTAGGTAAGATAACTCATTAGTGTGTTATTAATAGAAGGGTGAGTTCTGGCAAAGGTGAACAATAATTTGTGAGCTTTTTCATTATTTTGATGTTAGTGTGGAAGAGTATCACTAAAATGTAAACTAAAAAGGATGGCTTTTTTTTTTATATGCCCCTAAGTTTGATAGATGAAAAGTAACAGCTAAAGGTTGCGGACCACAACTTTTATGCCTCGTGTTTGTGTAGTCCCATATGCACATTTCTGTGTTCAGTGCATGACTCTAACAAAGACTGAGCCAATATCTTTTTATTTTGATGATCCCAAACACCTCACAGTATAGACAAATACCTAATTGATATATACTTGATCATACTTTCCAGTTGCTTCCACGCACTTTCTTTGATATTGCCATGGCATGACCAGAACTCAACCATATCTTTATACCATTTTCTTGGATTATGAATAATTAAAATAAAAACGTAGCCTTTCAGGGCATATTCCAAACTTGACACCCAACTACAATATCACACTTCTATGATTGCCATTATCATTTTAATAAAAGGGAGATCCAGTTATGAATAGAAGTTACAATGAAGAAAACGCTGATGCATTTTTAATATTTATTCTTCGATTTCGAATGAATTATGTAATAATAATCTTTTTAAAGTCCACTCCAAATGTCATAAAACCGAAAATGGAAATTCTTTTTGCCTAATTGATCGTGAGCCCGGCAGCCATTGAGCAGCGTCAGCTCGACGTTTCTCTATCCCTTTATTGTTGAACGCCAAACAAGGAAGCAGCAACTCCCGTCTTTTAACGTCTTTTGGTTTGACGCGGCCGGGGTTTGAACCCACGACCTTCCGGTTGTGAGGCGGACGCTCTACTGACTGAGCAAACACACCGGTATGTCTTTATATATTCAAGTTTGAATCGTCTGACGATCAAAAACCCTGCATTTTTTTTCAAAGTAGCGCGACCCTTCGTGACAACTTCGCCAAATAAAGACATGTCCACCCCATATAGGACGCAGAGTAGTACATCACCCGCCTCTAATACATGCGTGTGAGGTGGAGGAAGGATGATAACATTTTATTTGATTCAAGAAATTCATATCAAACAGACTAACCCTCTGTAAATTTAAAAACTAAATTAAAAATAATTATTATACTGCCTTATTAATGTACATCACTCATTTTTCGGACAAAAATATAATTTGCTTCTGTTTTGCAAAATGATGAACGTTTTGTTGTATGAGTGTGTGATTTTGATTTTCTATGGCTATGTAATTTAAATTCTTAATGATTTTCTTTTTTCTTTTAATCGATGATCCTATGATATGACCATTTTAACATTGTAAACATTGTGCAATTAGTCCCTGGACTACTACTATAAATTATATTTTTAAACAAAACCACATTAAACTGAAAAATGAATTGAATTCTCGATTTTCCCTGAGCCTGAAGTTAGCTTGTCTCTGCGTTTTCTTGAATTTCACGTAACTTTTGTTGTCGATTTTTGTAAAGAACAACGAGGTACTTGACTGTGAAGAGTACATGGAAAATAAATGTTTGGAGGCGGGTTGAAGGTACCCCCCCCCCCCTCTTCAAAGTCGCTACTGGTGACTGGCTACACAATCGGAAAGAGTTTCTTAAAAGTTCTTTCTTCTTGAAACTTGAGGGCAATTTTCATACTGGCTTTAGGTACAAAATCATTGTCATGCTTGCGTATTTCAATAGGTGAATTGGAATCGCCTTTTAGGGAAAGGCCACCTTGGTATTTATTTGATAATAATACTAATAGAAGCAGGAAGGTGAGATAAACACATTATTTTATCAAATGGTTAATGTCCAAATGTTATATCTTCCTTATTTTTTTCGATGGGAATTTGCTCAAAATTTCACTGATATGTTTCACTTAATTTCTTCTTCTATTAAAAAGAAATGCATACCAGAGTGGAATTCACCTTTAATAATGAATGAATAAGCATGTTAAATCGTGAAAACAAATATGTTCAGATTACCACTCAAAACATGACGAAGACGAATTTGATTATGAAATTTTGCAGACTATTATCGGGTGAATTAAATGGAAATCTGACAAAATTTTACGAGCATGTTGAATGACCATCCAACATATTTGAACGACAATTGACTATAGTTAGCTTAGCATTTCGTATGTTAAGAAGAAGAAAGGTGTTACCTCTCTGATATGCTATACATGAGTTAATGCCCTTCTGGGTACTTGACTGTGAAGAGTACATGGAAAATAAATGTTTGGAGGCGGGTTGAAGGTACCCCCCCCCTTTGATGTCGCTACTAGTGACTGGCTATACACAATCGGAAAGAGTTTCTTGAAAGTCAAGTTGAGGGCAAATTCCTTACCGGTTTTACGTACTAAATCAATGTCATGCTTGCGTATTTCAATAGGTGAATTGGAATCGCCTTTAATGGAAAGGCCACCTTGATTTTTATTTGTTAATAATACTAATAGAAGCAGGAAGGTGAGATAAACACATTATTTTATCAAATGGTTAATGTCCAAATGTTATATCTTCCTTATTTTTTTTGATGGGATTTTGCTCAAAATTTCACTGATATGTTTCACTTAATTTTCTTCTTCTATTAAAAAGAAATGCATACCAGGGTGGAATTCACCTTTAATAATGAATGAATAAGCATGTTAAATCGTGAAAACAAATATGTTCAGATTACCACTCTAAACATGACGAAGACGAATTTGATTATGAAATTTTGCAGACTATTATCGGGTGAATTGAACGGAAATCCGACAAAAATGTATAGCAAGTTGAATGGCCATCGATAAATTTGAATGACAAATGACTATAGTTAGCTTAGCATTTCATATGTTGAGAACAAGAACGGTGTTACCTCTCTGTTATATCATATGAGCCCTTCTGGCTCCAAGCAGTTTATTTGGACGTTCCAGGATTACTGCACGAATTCGGAGTATTTTTTCAAACCGACTAAAAAAGAAGGGTTCGAATGAATAGGTAAACCCTTATCACAAGATAGTAGTTGTATCAGTTGTAGTAGTAGAAGCAGTATTAGTGGTGGTGATGGTAGTAGTAGTGGTAGTAGTAGTAGTAGTAGTAGTAATAGTAGTAGTAGTAGTAGTAGTAGTAGTAGTAGAAGAAGTAGTAGTATCAGTAGTAGTAGTACTACTACAACTTATTTATATTAATAGTAGAAGAAGAAGAATCTTGTATCTCTTTGAATGGTTACAAATGTACTTTCATGCCATACTTTTACCAGTCTTCTGAATGCAATTAAATATGTAGAAGGACCATTTAGGTTATGGAAATTAAATACATTTTTGCTCTGTTATTACCTGGTAGTCAAATGTTTTACTCAGAAAACTACAAGAAGGGATTATGCAATTGTGGTTTTGATTTTGAAATATCATTTTTGTTACCCTTTAGTGATATTGATAATATTCGATATCAGAAAGTACCAAATTAAATATATATATATATATAACAGGAGCAATAATATTACAATATTTATGTTAATATGAATGATAATGATAATAATAATAACAGTAATACAAATGACAATAACAATAAAGATGATGATAATGATCAAAAATATAATGATGGTAACAATGATGAAAAGGATAACAATAATGAAAATGAAAAAGAAAGAAAATATCATTAATTAATGATAATAATATCAAGTTAATAATACCAATCTTAAAACCATTATAAGAATGAACCCAAGAAAGTTCAAATTGTTTCATAATTTTTAATTTTCCTCACAGAAACTGGGGCAAATCCGTGCGATCCAACATTCCCTGCGTGTCCAGAAGGCTCACTAGACACCATCCAGGTCACCAATGCCACTGTGACGGTCAACTCGGATGACGGGAATGGAGGGACTATTACATCGACTGTGGACGCCACGGAGGCAGCTAACAGCATTGTTCACTGTGACACCTACACATGTGAGAGTCTGGCCTATATCCTACTAGCTAACTACTCTACCCAGTACTGCTTTGGGGCTGCAACAGGGTCATACCCTCCTGATTACATCAAGATCAATGCAGTCGTGTCTGTAGAATACACATGTGGTGTAGGTATGTAATGAAATTAACCTTTGAACTGTCGGCTCGTATTTCACGAAGGTGCACAAAGTTGAACCTTTTCCAACTTAGATCCCTAGATCTATCGTAAAACTGGTTCGTCAATATACACGTGTTCCAATGTGTCTAGTAACCACAGTTATAATCAGTTGAAAGAGCTTATTTCTCGATTTTTCTACCGTCCTCCAACTTTTATTTTCCAATTCGTCAATCCCTTCACCCTCTTCCCAAAATACATTCCCTCTTTTATTCCCCGCTATCTGTTTCTTGTCTCTTTTTCTCCTTCCCCTCTCTCTGTTTTCTCGTATCCACTACCATTCACCCTCTCCCTATCCATTTCATTGGCCCTTCTCTTCTCCCCTCCATTCTCGCTGCCAGATTACCCTCTTTTCTCTCCTCTTCCCAATGCCCTTCAATTTCCCTTTAATCGACGCATTCCCTGTCATTTCATTCTCCCTTTTCTCTCAGCATCCTTCATTATTTTCTTTCTGTCCGGTTCCTTTCCCCCGATCCCGACCCCACCCCATCCTCCACTTTTCTCTTAAAATACCGTCCCTATCATCGTACCTCCTTTCTATATTTCCTTTCCTTTCCCTCCGTTCTTCATGTGCCTCTCTCATCCAGTCATCCCTCTTTGTTTCTTCCAAATCCCTTTCTATTCTTATCTACACGGTCCCCTCTCACCATTATGGCTTATTTTCCGTTCTCACATCAGTCTGCTAAGGAAGGTGGGCATTTCTCCCTTTCAATCCTCCTTCCCTGGCAATTTCAGCCTCCTCTTCCTCTTTTACCATTTCATATTATTCATTCTGTACCCTAATCTATCTTCTCTCCCCTTCATACCTCTTTCCTTTCAATGTCCAACTCAGTTTCCAAATCTAAATCTCCCTTTCGTCTATCTCCATTCCTCCCTACCCCCTCCTCCCATTCATCCTTCGTTCCCTTTCCCCTGTAGTCTATCTATCCGCTCACTTCCTTTCCTTCACATCCCTACTTTCCCGGTCCACCATCAAGAAATCTCACCATCAAGTAAGAAATCTACAACATGTGGGATATAAGATGAATAGATAAACAGTTGCATGCAGCCATCCTTATATGACACCTACATCTGTACAAGATCTGTAATTTGGAAGGAGAGAACGTTATTCAGTCCGCTTTGTGCAATATGTAGCAATACTACTGCTTGTGATCACTTTGTACAGATATGACATGGTATAGACAGGGGTTAATGTTATTCAGGTGCTTGTCCGTAGTCTTTTATTCACTTTGTCTTGTGGATAATTATCATTTTCTATATTTCGCATTTAAGTTTCAAAAAGAGTTTTTACAATTAATTTAGATGATTATGTTGTCAGCTATTGAAAGAGATTGTGATTATTCACAGTGTTATGCTTGATGTATTTGTGATTGTAATTCATGATACTAGATGCTATATCAAGCTGACAAGCACAAGCTCAACGTCTAGGATTAACCTATTTCATTAAGAATACAAATTCTCTTACACTTTTCACAACTTTAATAAAAAAGGTGTTCACGTCCGAATTCGTCAAAACATCAGTGGATTTCATGAACGTTTATTCACGTTCCCACACATTAAGGCCGCTTATTGCTCACAGGCTTCAATTTCGAAATTTGTTTACTCAATTTTTTATTTTGTTGGTCACCATATCACTGAATTTACTTATTTTTACATCCAAATGATGCATGTCAGGACAGGTTTCATTCGAATTCGAAGTGGGTAATCGTCATACATTTTAACAGTTTGATTTTAAATTTTCACAAATGAAGAGCTAATTTGTTATGTTGGTCATTCAACTTACAACATAATTTATAGCTTCTTCTCAAAACCTGACACTTGCATTTCGCCATTAAAAAAAAAAAAATCCTTCCACTTTTCTTTCACTTCACAATATTAAAACACTATCCTTATTTTTGTCCCATACGTTTTCTTCTGTATCTATTCTTTGATTTTCTTAGGAGAATTCCCCCCCCAACCGTTTTTCTCTATCTTTAGTACCCTTAAAAAACTAGTTTCTTTGCATAGTTCATTTGTATAATCTTTCATAATTAATTTGTTTACAGTGGGATATGTACTTTATTTTGAACCACCATAAATAGTTTTATTCAGTGGTCGTAATGCCGTTCTTTACATTTTCCTTTTCCCCATTATTTCTCAAAGTCAATTGTTTTATCGTGGTAACTTACACGACAAGCCACAAAGAGCACAGTGACCTCTTCTCTGATGGCTGTTATTGGTGTTATGATAGCTATAAGCTAACGAATCACATTTTGAATTCATTTCTTCATGCATAACTTTTTAAAAGAAATTTTAAACACGCATAAGGATACCAATTGACTACTTAACATTATAACGTACATGAAAAACATTGAGTACATTTTAAAATATAATTCCTTTTCACTGAATCGAATGCTTAAATTCTGACTGCCGTCTGTCCGGCGCGAATGGAAATGCTCCTTACACGTTTTATTCGAAATTGAACGTCCGTTATACACTTTTGTATGACATAAATATGTAACAGCATGCTCCTAAAATTAAGTTGAATGAGAAAAATCGCTTTTCAAATGATGATCTTCCTTTTTAATTAATTCAGCACGAAATTGAATGATTTTCAAAAATAATTTGGAAGCTAAGTTTGGCGGGATAATGTACATTTTATATAGAACTTGTTTAATATTTTTAAGTTTTAAGATTACATTTTTCTAAACCTTTTGTAACGAATTATTGAAGATGAAAGAGTTAAATTGAATTGAAAGTATGTTGACAAATATTGTATTAACTGCAATGGTTTGCCATTGCGGATAATAACAAGGTGTTTGAGAAATACTGTCTTAGTTTTTTTAATGTTTATATGATTTTATTTCTAGATCCATCAGGAAGTTCCTCATTCAAAGAAGAATTTAAAGAACGTTTTCAACCGTTGGGTAACTATCAAGTTTGTATGTATTTTCATTTAAACCACACGAAAATTGAATTACCCCAACCATCTAACGGATCGCTCATATCGGATTTTCCTTGCAACGAAGGACCGACGTCACCCATCTCACCAACAACAGACAGTCCCATAACTACCACCAATGTACTAGACACGAGTACATCACAGCCAACGGCGACTGATCCTACAACCTCCACTTCGCCAGTAAATATTACAATCTAGATATTAGTAAATATTACGTAATATATTTAAATCACAGTAAATATTACAATCTAAATACTGGTAAATGATACAAACTCTTTTGTTCAAAACGCGAGGGGGGGGGGGGGGGGTTCACGCGCTCCGTACGATTGAAAGGGGAGCAACATGCAAATTTAAGAGCGTTTGAATGTTTACCCCGGATGCCAAAAGCCCTAAATACGCTTTTACATGAATATTGCTACCACAGTGTCCCGTATTGTGCTAGGTAAGTCATGCCATTTTGACAACAATAAACAATAAATAATTACAGTCAACAATACAATACGCAACATGTAGTATCGGAAGTTCAGTTTACTATATCATGGGCACCCTGCGACACATACTGTCACGCCACGTTAAAGGCAAAGTTAAGCACTCTTCACGCACTGTCACTCATTGGCACACTTCTTTCTTCTTTTTTGAATTTTAAATTATTGTGCCAATAATTCACGAGTTGTCCATAAAAGTTGTCGGACAGTCAATTAGTGTCAAATTTGTTAGATTTTTTGGGTGTATGATATTGAATATTCTAGCAAAAATAACATACCGTCTAATACTTTTGATGTCATACGAATACTTATCAAATATCAAAATTACAACAAAGTTTAGATCTTAATACTAATCATCTATTCGCAAAAAGAAGTGTGGTGAAGGTCATGGGTCGTTATAGAGACTAGGCATAAGAAAAAAAAATCGCGAATCCTCACAACAGTTTCGACAAATTTGGTTCTATATGGGCTGGATTGATGAAAGTGACCCGGCTTAGTCATTTTTCAAAGGTCTCTTGACTAGTCCTACGGCTAGGGTTAGGCTGAAAACCATTTTTGGAATGAACAGAAGGTCTCAGTATTTAGCGGTAAAATGTGATTTGATGTACTGTGTGTGTGTGTGTGTGTGTGGGTGGGGGTGGGGCGGGGGTACGCATTTGTGTGTGTGTGTATGTGTGTGCCTTTGTGTGAACTCGTCTACTCGACCCCAAGCAAACCAGGGACATTCTCGGTTTCAGAACTCTGTAAACGCTTTAAAGCTTATCTGTACTAGTTTACAGGGGACCGCCCTGCAAGGTCACTGGACAGGTGGTTATCTCATCAACTCAGCTCTCAATTAACATAAGAAAAAGAGGATCATGGGGGGCCAATGATCACCGATTAGGCATTGTTTTCTATATAGAGGGAGCAAGAAGCTCCATGTAGGACAGTGGGCCTTTAAAAAATAATTGCTTTTAGTACAGGGGGTTTAATAATCAGATCAAATAATTCCATGACTTTCCGATAACTATATATTTTTCTTTTTCCATGACCAGAACAATACCGTTTTGGTATGGGATGCGGCATATAAGCCTACAATATACAAATACCACGCCCATTGTCATGAAGGGTTCCACCCTTGATCAATTTCTATGACTACCCATGACTTTCCAGAAGAATTTAATTTTCCTTGACTGTGGAAAACATGTATGCCCTCTCTTATTCAGAAAATTTGTTACACTGCCTTAATGATGTTATATCCCCTATAAAGATATAACGTGTCCTCAAATACACACGTATACATTAATGAGCCCTCGACTAATACCATAGACGTGTATTTACACCCACATACACAATCACACACCTATACATCAGCAGGCACACGCACACGGACAATTAAATCTATTCCTCTACTTATGTATTATATTTCATAAGAAAATGACCTCTCAAGTTTTTAGAAATTACAACAATTACCAACACGCAAATCTGATCTGTCGGTGTATAAATATATATAGGTTTGTTGAATTTGTTATATGTAATGTCAATTAATTTTGTAGGTGTAATTATGGGTGCATTAATTGGTTTACTTTTTCATCAATATTTTTTGTCATTTGCTTATCTATTTTGTTATTTAGTGTTGTATTAGTGTTGTTTATATATTCAAATTGTTATGATTGTACAAAACTGTAAAGCGCATGGAGAAATTTACAATTTATAATGCGCTACATAAATATACTCTATTATTATTATTATTATAGGTATGTATTTTTTCAATTAACGAAATGTGAAAGCTTTGACAAATTTGATCCATGAAATTGCGATTTACTTACAAGATTATTATTCGTAACAAATACTTCGTAGCAATTCTAATTCTACACTGGACTAATTTTATCATGATCTCACGTAAATGCTATCATTTTTCACTACTGAAGTATTTGAATGCCATAAAGTTGACAAAAACATTAAGGTGTACCAATCACCTACACATATTGTGTTTTTTAAGTATGTAAGTTCATGTCGTTATACTTTATTGAAATATGAGCTTGAAACATTACTTTTGTAAAGATACTTTGCAAGTTTAAATACACTTAAAAATAACATAACAAATAAGGGTGGCTTGTAAGGAAACGACGAGTCCGTAGGTGCTCTCATAAAATAGGGTCTGCTCGGAACCCAAGTCCGACCTGGGTTCCGTGAGGGCCGTCTTTATTTTCATGATTCTCCTTATCCGTTCGCCAATTACTTTTTTGAGGTTGATTTATGTATCTAAGTTGGACACAACTTATATTTTAGGTGATTAGTACACTTTAGGTTCATGGCTGATAAACTCGTTTGCAACATAACCTTTATCATCATATGTTATCTTACCATGCATTTCTTATCAAATTTTGCTTTAACTAGTCAGCATCAATCAGCACTTCGTGTACCACAATTTTTGTTGTCACTGCAGGACCCTACCACGGACACTTCAACAGGGGAACATACTACTACAACAACGTCAGTTGCATATGAGACGGTAGGTACGACACCACAACGGCCAACCACCGATCATGCTACACCACAACCATCAACAACAACAACCATTCCCACAATAATATCACAAACATCGGACGAAGCTACATCAAATACACCAACACCAGATCCTACAACACCGACTAACACTTATTCAGCACCATCAACAGAACCTGATCATACTACTAGTATGTCGTTATCATCGGCGCTAATAATTACACCGGTAAGTATGCAAATATCAACTGCTTGGAGGGGCACGGTTAAAACTATAGCCCAGGGTTATAACAAATTTGTACCGTGCCACTGACAAACCTCTCCAGTTTTTAGAAAATACAACAACAGCTGTAAAAATCTTCTCTTTTTTAGGCGAATAGTACACTTTAAGGCCATGGCTGATAAACTCGTTTGCAACATAACCTTTATCATAATAATTCATCTTACCATGCATTTCTTATCACCATTTACTTTAAATAGTTAGTATAAATCAGCACTAAGTGTACCACAAATTCACTGTCATTACAGGACCCTACTACAGACACAACGACAGGGGAACCTTACATTTCTACTACAACGCCAGTTGCCGACGAGACGGTAGGTACGACACTACAACGATCATCCACCGACCATGCTACACCACAACCATCAACAACAACAACCATTTCCACAACAATATCACAAACATCGGACCAAGCTACAAAACCATCAACACCGGATCCTACACAACCGACTTATACTTATTCGCCACCATCAACAGAATCTGATCATACTACTAGTATGTCATTATCATCGGCACAACTGACTACACCGGTAAATATACAAATATCAACTGCTTTGAGGGACACGATAAAAACTATTGCCAAGTCAAATTTGTACCGTGCCACCGAGACGAAATCGAGCGGCATTACATGTAAAGTATCGAGATCACCGAGGAGCTTTTGTGCCTGAGACCCCATAGATTCCCCACTGGCTTTTATCTTAACTTTTTTTTTTATACATAGGGCTGTGGCAGCGCGGTGTCTGTGAAAGCTCGTGGGGACCTTTCGTCTGGAAACCATCATTGCGGCTCAACCTTTAAGTTCAACTTTGGTTCAGTGAATGATAATGGTAGGTGCATGAACAAATATAATTTTTTCGCAACCTTAAGCGCCACGAGCGTCATGCTTCACGGATTTAAGTGTAGAAGCGTCCATTAATATTTACCTACCAAATCGTGTGTTGTAATCAAGGGATATAGAAGTGTCGTAGTCGAGTGGTTTAAGCACATGACTTGAAATCCTCGACACGGCACTATTCTTTTGGCAAGGCATTAATCTTCATTTGTCACACTCGAACCAGGTGAGGTAAATGGGTACCTGGCAGGAATTCATTCCTTGAAATGCTGGAGCGCTGTAATAGCAGCTAGACTCAAGCCGGGGTAATAATAAGTGCGCCTCGGAATATAATTTCTAGATAGACGGCGCTACACAAATACATAATATTATTATTATTACTACCGTTTAATCGCCTCGAACGGCCTAGAATCGATCGATTGGAGTCGCTTTGACAGTAATACTAACGTATCAAGTATTGTATAAACTTTTACGAATAATGTTTGCTTTGAGGGAAATTGGTTGAAACGATTGTCATGGTGATCTAAGAAATTATGCTCTGCCCCGAGACGATGTCGAAGGGCACAGTGTTGACTCGAGATCACCGATAGGTTATACTTTTAACCGTGACTCGAAAAAAGGCTGCCCGTCTTTACTTTTCACAGCATCTGGCATGAATTTCACAAAAAGTATATTTGACAAAATATGCATATTTTTCAATCTGAGGGCAGTTCGCGTATCTATTGTTAACTTCCTGTGCATCTATTGTGTCCTTGCACTGTATACTCAAGCAGAGTTTTGCTCAGTTAATATATTTCGCTTTCATGGCTAGCTTTCATCGGACAATTTAATGTCTACAGTTTTTATTAATCAGAGGCCTAAAATCTTGATACGCGGTGTGTAATACTCCCCCTCTCTGTCTCATCTCTACCGAACAGTGATCGTCCGCTACGCCTACACAGAACGGGAGAACTTCCCAGGTGGCGCGGAAAAAGTAACGCTCTCCGACAACGCTGACAAGGAAAACATTGTCATCATCATCAGCTCAGTGATCAAGATCGAACTCATTGACGGCAACACGACCATCAATCTCTCCAATGGTTCTGTGCAAATAACCTTCATGATGCAGCCTACCGAAGGTTTTCCCCCAACGGTGAGGCAACACCATTGCTACTTTAATGGTTAAAGGGAAGGTTGAGTTCCGTGAAAGGCGACAAATAATTTGCGAGCTTTTTTAAATTCTCTGTACATGTTATTGTTAGAGTTGAAAGCATAATAGAAATAAAAATTCCCCTGAAGAGGATGTCTCTTCAAATGCTCTCATATTCGAAATATGACTAGTAACAGCTAAATATTGGGGACCACATCCTCATGCAAAATGTTTATGTAGTTCCGTATACATATTTATGTGTATAGTGCATGTGACTACTACTAGCAAGACTGGACAAATACAAGATAATGATTCCAAAACCTGATATCATATCAACTGCGAGAAAAGTGAATAAGTGCGCAGACATGGGAATCTTTGTCTTTGCAATTAAAAATGCAAAATGCTGCATTATCTTTTGAAAATTTCGTTGTTGTGTGGCGAATTTTTAAGACAAAAAAAGGATAGGCGCACGATTGAATCGCTGAGTAATGCCGATTGACTAGAGACACGCCAAGGATTGACCATTACGTAAATATTTTATAATAAGAACAGTTAAGTGATTCGTTATTAGGTACTACTCAACTCTTTCAAAATACTTGTTGAAAAAAAAAAACAGGCTTATAGGCATGATGGGTGATGAGATGAAAAGTAAAATATAGTAAGTGAATATAATCCATGGAAGCATTCTAAAATGATGATCTATTACTTTAATATGATTTCCACCCTGTAGAGTTATAAATCTTTATAATTCCAAAGGATGAACATCATCATCACCATCATTAATATAAGAAACGTTATTGTTAATATATCATATTATTACTATTCTTGATAATATTGTTACTATTACTATCATTAATATTATTATGATCATCATTATCATAACTACTACTTCTCTTACTAATTATGTAGCTACTACTACCGCTAGTACTACTATTATCATCATCTTTATCTTGTTTTTTTCATTTATTTTTGATTATCAAACCTTGGTTAATTACATTAACATATTAATAAGTGTCAGCTCCTTACAGCGGAACAGTCCATCTATACTCCAAAACGTACTTTCAATTGATGGATTTTTTTTTTACAGGACGGTTCCAGTGGGGTGTACTGTGCTTATCAGGTCACCGAGAGGTAATCAGACGCGATTTTAAATTTTATATATCGACTGACATGACGAGTCACGTGCCCGATTTGCAATGCAGTTGAGCATTTTCGTAAGACGTAATGAAACGTCGAAATTTTGAGCTGTAACTATAAACCAATCGGCTAAATTACATTACAAACAGGAGTCTTGACTTATAATTTTAATATGCCTATAAACATAATTTTTTTGAAATTTATTTATTTATTTATTCATGTATTTATATATATATATATATATATATATTTTTTTTTTTTTTTTTTTTGGGGGGGGGAAGGCCTTTTTCTACACATGAGCCTCTCTTCGTTTATAATCATAGTAATCAATAAATTTATTGGGAGATTTCAAAATAAATATCTAATCCAACACTAAGATGTACAATAAGAGTTAAATGATTATATTCAAAGTAAGGCCAAATAAAAAAGAAAACATGTTTAGCGTCCTGTTTTTTCGAAAAATAGAAAGGAGGAGGCCCTTTTTTTTCTTTTTTTTTTTTCTTCAAAATCGCCGCTCAAAATGGCCCCTCAGTACATTTTCCCTAAAAGTCGGGCTATTTTTCAAGATGGCCGCCGACATTTTTTTTAAAATCAGAAATAGATCCATTTTAGCAGTGTTTTTCATGTATTTTTTCTTTAAAAAAAAAAATTTCAAAATAAAATTTCAAAAAAAAAATTTCAAAAAAAAAAATAAATATATTCAAAAAAATAAATAGGAAGCGGCCCCCAAAAAGGGAGCGGGCGGGGACGCTAAACATGTATATTTTTTTTAAATGGCCTAATGTTGCTTGCTCCAACGTTAAATATATATTTTTATATACGGTTCTACAAGTTACCAATAGTGTTTTATGAATTTTAATATTTGTATTTATAGTACGCTTGTATACGATTTTGTGAAATATTTTTGTACGATAGTGTTTGGTCAACTGATGGAGTCCAGGTCGTCTCTGTCGACTCTGATTCGGTGGTGTGCAACAGCAGTCATCTGACTAGCTTTGCTGTTCTGCTCTCTCTCAAGGTCAGTCATCAATTGTTGCATAATGTGCCTAAAGATAAAGTTGAGTTCTTGTCGTGCGATATGAGTGAAAATGAAACATGGCATGAAATGTCTTACATAGCAAATCTTTATTTGTTTATTATTTATTCACTCTTTGGAAGAGGGGGGGGGGGGGGGGTGGGGGGGGGGGGTGGTAGTTTATTTCTTGGGATTAATTTAATAAATCATGGACAAATTGAGTCTCAAAGACATGAGCATTATACAAGAACCCACCAATATTATAATTATTACTATCATTATTATTGTCATCATGATTATTATTAACAATATCAATATTATTAATATTTGCAACTGTTGAGACTACCTTTGTTGTTTCGTTTTCATTTTCTTTTGTACATTGGGTCACATGGTTCGCGGTTCGAGTTTCGCTACTTGACTAATGTTTTTGCAAGACATTAATCCACATTTTAAACTCTCAACCCAGGTTCAGAAAATGGGTAGCTGGTAGGGATCAGGGGCGGATCTACGGGGATAAGGGGGTTTAACACCCCCTTGGGCTGGCTTTTAAAAAAAAGGTAAAACTTTTTTTGTTAATGTTGGGGGCAAAACGATTTTTTTTTTTTGTAGTGATCGAAATATTGGTCGGCGAGATTTTCAAATTTGGCCCCCCCCCCCCCTCTAGAAAAATCTTGGGTCCGCCCGCCACTGGGTCAACCCCCTCCCCCTTAGCAAAAAGCTAGATCCGCCCCTGGGAATTTCTCATTGAATGGTTTGGGCGCCGTAGGGCAGCTGGGCTAAGCCGTGTAGGGTAACGATAGTAGGGCCTATTTGAGTATCCCCTATGATAAATGTGTGCGCAATAAAATGTAACTAAATGTATTTCTCATCTTCATTATCTCTTATTACATGGATTATATTAATTATTATTATTATTATTATTATTATTTACTTATAATCAATCTTATTCTCTTTAAACATCCAGCCGCCTGAAGGAGTCAATGCCCAAGTACAGAGTTACCTGTCCTACATCCTTGGTGGCATTTCTATCGCCTCTTTGGTTCTTGCTGTATTCATCTACTGTGTGACTGGGTGAGTGTTTTTATTAGGGCGTTCCTCAGTAATGTTCGAGCTCACCTTAGCTTCTCAGGGCCAGCTGGTTATGTATTCGTCATACACAAAGCTTGTATTGCATATTGAAGCTGGCCCTGCGCACCTCAGGTTCTGTACAGGGGTTGTGGTCTAGTGGATAAATCGCTGGCTTGTGATCCACCAAGAGAGTATACAAGATACTATCTTGGAATTAATTTGATATAATATAAATATTGATCGGATTACGTAATATGCCTTTGTAATCATTTTTCTGTACAGGTACAGACAAAAATCTGTGGAAACAAAGAAATCATGAAATTTGATAACTTATTCAACATTAAAAAGTTGGAACATTTTCCTGATAAAATGATTTTAATAAAGTGGAGGGGGGGGGGGGGTATCACATCCCCTCAAACCTTTCTCTTCCACTCCCTTGATCATAATATGTCTCACGGTTTGTTACAGAGCCTGGAAGATGCTGAAGATTCAGATTCACATGAACCTAGCAATATGCACGGCCCTTGGACAGATCGTTTTTCTCAGCTTGGCTGAGTCAACAGAAAATAAGGTAAGAATGTTAGTCCCCTAGAGCTTCTTTCTCACAACCATCATGAGCACCTCAAGATTTAAAGACAATCACAAATGCGAAGGGAATCGATAAACCAAAGAAAGCTAAAGATTCGCCAATCTAGCCAATTTCTGTAGCATAGCGATAAGGCATTGGCGATTTAAGCCAAGGACCCGGATGTGATTCCCGGCGGAGACATTTTTTTTCAACGCTTCCAAAAATCTCAATTTCAAGACTTAAATGAAGTAACTATTCTATGTCGATAATATTTATTGGACTCTATCTTGAGGAATCAATCTGTGTTTAGTGGAAGCATGCATTTTTAAGACCTTAATTTTAGTTCGGATAGACGACTTAGATTTTTTTAAGGTCCTTTCAGTAAACAGAACAACATTCATTCTCGAATAAAAGTGTAAACACATTTTTTTTTTTTTTAAATGACAGGCACTCTGTAAGAGCGTGACAGTGACACTACACTATCTGTTCACAGCAGCTCTTGCATGGACCATGATCGAGGGCGTTTCCCTGTATCGTACGACTGCCGTGGGCTCCAAGGCACTTAAGATTTGGTGGCTGAGTCTCATCGCTTACGGTAAGACCAAAATAAAATTGCCACTATTTCCTGAAATAGTGATGTTTTATTATTAATATATTGCTGCCGATAGGGGCAGCATACGCACCACCTGCTATTAACACGTGCTGCAGAAATTGGAAAAATCTCGTATCATCCAACACATTATAGGAAGACTGCCTCATTATTTTACAAGTCACATGGCAAATAAGTTACGAGTTACGAGTATTAAACTCATGTTAATATTCTAGCAATTACACTGTCAAAAATGTTCATTTAAGAGGAAATTCCCCATTGCTAAAACACATATAGACCATGCGCCGTGGTCATACCGTATTAACTATGGCAGTAGAGCAAATACATCCTCTGTCAATAGCAATAAGTCGCTATGTTTGGCGCTATTATCCTACTATCGACTGTATTTCCTTCTTCCTTATTTATATTCCATTTATTCTCTTATATTTTTGTTCTTCTTTCTCTTCTTCTTTTTTAAATTCCTTTTATCAAATCAATTAAAATACTAAATGTCTTAATCTCATATGTTCCTATTTTACATTGTACAATTTTTTTCAAATCGAGATGTATCAGCTTTTAGGCTGTGACTTTGATTTGTTATCAATAAACCTTCAGTTTTCAATTTCAATTCGATTCAATTCGTTTATTTCAGGAGGCTCCCTTGTGGTTGTCGGGGTGTCTTTTGGTGTTCTCTTCGACACGTATGGAACATCTGGATTGTGAGTAACAGGGGCTTTCTGTATATCATTGATCACTTGTGTATTAAAGGAGAAGTCCGAACTGATATTAATATGTTTTAATAGAAGGAGACACTTACCCTGTACTAAACAAACGTCACCCTTAATATAATTAGAGAAAATATGTTTTTATACAACCCCTGTATGAAACAATCCATTCCATCATTAATAACTACAAAAACGAAAGTTAATCCAATTGCCCGGGTCCAATTGCCTGTAGAGATCAAATTACAGAGCGGCTTGCAAGATACGCCACAGTGTGCCAATATGTGTTTCCCTGATGACAAAACTAAAAGAAATCATAAAATTTCTATTTTTAATCGGATATTGCTCAAACTTTCACTTATTTGTTTCCCTCATTTTCCTGTTTGTATTACTATTAGAACAAAGTTCATATCATGGTGAAATTCCCATTTAAAGGGTATTTTCCGCTGTACTTATGTCGTAAAAGATGGTAAAATATCTAATCTACATGTTACTTATAGGTGTTTATTCCTTTACTTGTGTAATTGCAAGTGAAAATCCGAATTGTGATTCTTTCACAATATTTATAGAATCCATTAAATATTCTAGCGAAATATCTGAATATTGTAGCTGTAGCATATTGGACTAAGTATTAATGGCTTTGTTTATATTATATCCTAAAATTCAGTTATTCTTATTTAAAATATCTCTTCTTTTCTAGTATTCTGAAAACCTTGTAAACATCTGAGTTTGTTTAGTATACAAGACTATACTGTGTATCTTATTCATGGCTCCTGGTTCTTTATTGAAGCATACATTCATACATATAATGATCATTATGATGATTATAATGAAAATGATGATGTTAGTAACAATTATTTATCATGATGACGATGATGGAAATAGTGATAATAATGATTAATATGATTGTAACGAAATGATAATTAATAATTAATACTTCAAGTGATGATAATGATAGTGATAACGATAATAATAATACAACCAATAATAAAAACAATAACAATAACAATGTAATCTGATTTGTATACTGAAAAATAATGGTGTCATTAATTATTCTATATTCAGCTGCTGGTTACACGTTGCCGACAACAGTATCTACATATTTGCAGGATGTGTCTACGCAACGGAAATGGTAAGATGAAGTGATTGGAATTTGCCCCATTTTTAACGGAGGACTGAATTAAAACTGGATATACAGTTCTATAGCTTATACTGGTTCAATTTCAATTCAATTTTCAATTTATTTATGTTTCCAAAAAAGCATTACAAATCAATAATAAACATTTACAACTAATGTAGAAAAACATATAGCTTATAGGGCTCAAACATTGAGCTTTAGTGTAATTATTCTCCTCAAAGTACTGCAGTTCCGTGATAAAATAAAATAAATCTGTAAAGAATAAACGTAATTAATGAAGTCATGAAATATTGGTAGTAACGAGAATCTTGATGGTTTGGTAAAATGTTTAGTTTGTTTCTTTTTTCTTTCAAAAGCTTAGCTTAATTGCTCATGATGGCAATATCTAACCTTAACAATTAAAACGTGTACATAATAAATAAAATATCACTGGAATGAACTTACGTAATAACAGGACGATATGACGAAAACAAAAGTGCTGTACAGCGAAACAAAACTTTCCATCTATACACAAGATGAAATCACTTGTTGTTTCAAACTTAGATGTGATGAACTAATGAACGATATTTCTACATTCTGTTTCATTTTTACCCGTAGTTCAGCGTCACGGTGTTGTGGTTCGTCATGAGAACATTCAGTTCTCTGAAGGCAAACAAGAAGAAAGATGAAATCGACAAGATCAAGTAAAAATCTATTTTCCAGTTCTTCAAGAAATTATTCATCTTTTCCCCGTAATTAAGCTGTTCAAAATAACTAAGTCTTTGTGTTTTTCAGATTTCTTTCCAATCGCTTTGCCTGAGATCAACAAGGTTAGAAATAGGGATTATCAATGTTCCAGAAAGTCAAAGAGGTCAAGTTAAAGGGATTTATTTCGTAATTTGATTAAAAACTGTCTTTCGAAATGTTTGCACTTGGAGAAACGATTTCTTTTTAAAGATCCGTACGACAAAGATAGATATCCTGTGTTTCGCCGGTTTACTCAGTTATGAATATTATACCGTTCATATTATTTCAAAATTACAGTTAAGATAAGATGCTGTTCATTCCTATGAACTCCGAACTTAACATAAAATAGGAGTACTGGATTGAGAACAATGCCATGCAAAGAGAAATCGGGTTTCTCTAGCTAAACAGATATTCCATACATCTTGAAGTATTCATGAAGTATGTTTTCAAGTAAAGTGAACTGAGATAAAGAGAAACTTTCAAGAACAAAAATACTTGCTGTAACTTAATCAATGACGTTGACTAAGGTGGTCATGATTCTTTTGCATAGCTTACAAAATCTGGCTATCCGCCTCTGACTGTAAAGCAACTTTCTTAATGCATGTGTCGTGGTGCTGTGTATGAGTCCCAATACCATGAATCACAAGATACGGGGTTCGAAACCCTGTTAGGGTGCTAAATATCCTCTTGCAAGAAATTATAGATCTACATTTGCAATCTCTAAACAAAGCCAGGGTAAACATTTGAATGCCGGGTCATCGGGGAGAACCATATTAATGATGATGGGGCTACCCTGGGTCAAAAATCATATCGTCATTATTGTCATCATTAATCTGTTCTTTTCTCGCTTTTCTACAGGGCAACGGCTCGTGCGTTATGCATCCTCCTGCCAATCCTTGGTTTAACCTGGATCGCTGGAACCATCACCAGTTTCACCCAATCTGATGCTGTCATCTGCTTTCAGTACATCTTCATCATCTGCTTCTCCCTCCAGGTATGAAAACGAAAGCCCTTCAATATGGCTCACTTCGTCCCATCGGGTGTCGCGTCGCGTCGGGTCGTCGGTTACACGAATTTTAAACATTAACTATCAAAGGGTCAAGTGTAATATTTGTGAAATGCACCCCTCTTACAGCCAAAGTGTCAAGTTCAGTTTACCTGACACATGGAAAACCTATAGCAAATTTACGAAAACTCGCCTTTCAACCCGATTCCCTCGCCAACCGGTCGCTTTGCTCCCCCGCAATGTCTTACTTACTCTCATTTGTTGATACCTTCGATACGTACACCCCCTCCACCATCACAATAGGTAGCAACTAACAAGAACACTTTTCTCTCTTATCTTTTTATTTTATTTTTACAGGGTGTCTCTATTTTGGTGTTTCACTGCTTGCTAGTTCCGGATGTAAGTTCTTTCTTATCTGTACACTCCATTAAACACTCGTCCAACAAAACCCCATGATTACGTGTCATCTTTTTCGAAAACTTAAATGAGTAATTAAGGCGATATATAAACCTTAATATTTTGTTGAATATATAAGTTATACAACAAGAAAATTCACCTTTTTATTTAATTTGTTTATAATGTTGTACGAGCTTTGATTTGTTTTAGCACTACCCTTGATTTCTAATCAACTATACAATATATCTAGAGTCGATTTTTAGAGTACTGAAATAAGCTGTAAAGTCACGCTTAAGTTTAGCTTTGATGAAAGAGATTTGCTAATATTATTAAACACACGAAGCCTTAAGATAAACTATCACTATGAACATGACTGACAAAGAAAGCGGACAAAATATACAGTTCCTGAGGTAGACAAAGGAACATCCCTTCACTGGTATTATGTACAAATGTGTAGAACAGGTGTAACATGCATATTCACCTTTTTACATAATAGCAGTGAAGTGATATTCATTTGTCTACTTGAGGAACTGTATATTTTGCCCGCTTTCTTTGTCAGTCATGTTCATAGTGTATAGAAATCAAATATCTGAAATATTTTTTTTCTATATTTCCTTGTATTTACTTTAGCGATTCCCTACATATATATCCTCTTTTCTTTGACTCATATGTTCTCATTTTGAACTTTGCATAAGCTATACGATAGCAAAGTCTGCCAGCAAATTAAATGAAAGGCAACTTTAATCCCCTTTTGTATATAGCCCACAGATATCACATTCACATTACATAATATATAAATTTGAATAAATTGCAATATTCATAAGAAGAAGATAAGGCTATAGGAATTTCGATAGTTTAATCTTTTCTAAACTCTTTGCGATCGTGTTATTAATGAATAAATAGATAAATAGATGAATGAATGAATAATTAGATAAATTAATGAATAAGTAAATAAAAAAATTGACAAACAAATAAATAAATAAGTAGGTAAATTAAAAAACAAATAAACGTTTGTACATTGACAAATGTGATTGACGAGGAGACTGAAATTTCCTTGGATTGATTTTGCGAAAGTCTTTGCGATCATTTCATTAATATTTGTCTTCTCTCTCGATATTCATCCAGGTGAAAACAGCGCTTAAGCTTCGGCTTAGTCGTCGTGTTGCAGATAGCACTTGGGCAAATTCGAAGAGTTCTAAGTCAACCGCCACATCAAACTTTTAAAGAGAAGATTGAGCTCTGCGAAAGGTGAAAATTAAGTTGTGAGCTTTTTCTTTCTTTTTATGTTAGTGTGGAAGAGTATCACTGAAAATGAGTCAACGGAAATGAGGGCTTTTCAATGGCTTCGTTTGAAAAATAAGACTTGTAACAGCTACCAGTTGTGGACCACAATTTCATCCCGCATGTTTTTGTAGTCACATACATCCAACATTTGTACAGTGCATGCGACCATCAACAAACCTGGCCCAATTTCTTATCACTTTGACGATTAAAAAACTTCACAATATACACCACTACACTGTAAAAAATAATTTGTTCATTGGTAATTTTTACGTATTTTTTTCATGTAGAATTTACTTAAAAAACATTAGTTTTGCCACTCACGCACTAAATTTAAGTCTTGCTAACTCAAACTTTCAATTTAGTAGAACATACGTGGAATATTTAAGTAAAATCAAATACATAAGAACTTTAAGTAATTTCAGCTTGTATTAATTTAGTAATTTTAACTCAAAATCAGAAATTATACGTATTACTCAAACAATTTATGTTGATTATTCTTTTTTTTTTAAAGTAAGGACCGATGCAGTGCGTAATAGAAATATTTACATAATTTATGAATATTCATTAAGACCAAATTAAACTCTTTTTTAAATAAAAAAATTATTCTTTGTTGTGGTTGAATGAAAATTTAAGGACTTTAAAACATTTACTAATTCATTTAACATGGCTAAGCAAAGACAAGACAATTTTGAATTGTTACCCAGTTCAAAACAAATCAAAACTTGAAATATCAGGAAATTGTCAACCAATTTTCCTTTTAAGATGCTACGATCAAGTATATATAAAATTTGGAGCCTTTCAATATGTGTCGAATCTTAATCTTAAATAGAAGTAGTGTTAGTGATTAGTGATTAATCTTAAATAGAAGTAGTGAATGATTAGTGGATGTTACTTGTTAGATTAGATGGGTACCAAATCGTGCAATATGTAATCCTATCATAGCTTTTTTTTAATTATCTAAAATGATTACAATACTTAAATTATTTACGTTAATGTAACTCGATTTAACTGAGTAAAAATTTATTCAGCAAAATAAGTAAATTCTACTTAAGATGCCGTAGGTAATATTAACTTAATAAAAATAAGGCAATTCTTTTCCTCAATTTTATTGAGTTATTTCGACTATTATTGTTTTACAGTGTACGTATCTGCCCCATTAAAGACCTTTTCCAATCACTTTCACACAGTTTTTAGAAATTGCGGGTTTAGGATATCAAATGGTAGTTGTTTGCCACTTAAATTAAGGGAACTGGGTTACGTCTCTCTGGAGCCAGAAGGATATTAGATAGCTTAGACAGATTTCGAGATGTGATTGGTCCAGAGCTCGTCACGTGATATCAATTGCGAGGATCGTAATTGTTATATTGTCCTGGCCGGTCACTTTCCAGTGTTATATACACCAGCTAGTGAAATGAATAAATTTTTTTGTTATCAATGCATGTCGCCCTCTTGAGGACTATATGCCACCAATTACAGCAATACCGATGGTCAATTTTTGTTGTTCTCGAAATTTTTGTTTTTCCTTGTGATTATATTTTCCACATTTTTTTTCTCCCCAAAATGCTACTTTTTTTATTTTAAAGATGTCATTTTTTCTCGGATTAGCTGGAAATATTCATTTTTTCACAGTTTTTTAAATTGTTTGTTTGTCCTCGAAAAAATTTCGAGAAAAAAGCGAAATGGACCCCCCCCTACATTTTCAAACCAAGGCTATTTAATAAAACAGATATTGACTGGCAGGGGGTATATACCATTCTACGGACCTGAAGGGAGTTATATTTTCCCTTGTGCCAATATTTTGCCTCAGCGCTGCGCGCTTCGGGAAAATATAACCACTTGAGAAAATATAACTCCTTTGGGCGTGCAAAATAATCATGTTTACATTGATCATTCAAGCCGTTTGAACATTTATTCCTATTTATTGATATCAAGAATTACCATTGCTTTAAAACAGAAATTCATTTCTTGATATCAAGAATTTGATTCTTAAAATATAATGAAATGGCTTGCCATGGACACGCATGATCAGTGGACGTTCACGCCGTTCTCGTCCACTCAATCTAAAAGTCCCTATTACACCCCCTGCCAGTCAATATCTGTATAATATAGTTAAACATAGAGTTTAGAGCCCTTTTGGCTCTAACAGAACATGTTCAGTATTTGGCAGTGAATCTCTACTCTTTATTTCCATATAAATATTTTATGGCCTTGAAGTAACAAAAAGAATGGTAGATTGCATATTTCACCATTTTCTTGGTATAATATTTTGTAGACCATGGTATGTTCGTGTCTGTTACTTTTCATCTTTTTATCTGGACAAGTTATACCGACGATAAGTGGTAATCTTGAACTTGAACTTATCCAAACTTTGCATATATTTTGTCCAGACTTCTTCAATTCAGTTGTGAATGATAGATATGTAAACGCATTTTGTTCTCTGTTCTTCATTGTGTGTCGTCTATATACCTGTAACAAAAATGTCAATTAAATTGTATTTGACTAAATATGTTCTGTTACGTGATATAAATAATTGTATTGATAATGGGACCATGGACCTGGTATAAATATAAACATATTCATTTATTTGAAACAAATACTTAATACAAATATTTCTGTTTTTCTCCCGGACTCTGAGACCTTTGTATGTAGCGTTGTTTATGTGCTGCAGAATACATTGTACTATATCGTTTATGGTGTAAATAGCTTGTTGATATGATTGCCTAAACCAATTCCAACGATAAATGGTAATCTTGAACTTGAACTTATCCAAACTTTGCATATATTTTGTCCAGACTTCTTCAATTCAGTTGTGAATGATTGATATGTAAACGCATTTTGTTCTCTGTTCTACATTGTATGTCGTCTATATACCTGTAACAAAAATGTCAATTAAATTGTATTTGAATAAATATGTTCTGTTACGTGATATAAATAATTGTATTGAGAATGGAACCATGGACCTGGTATAAATATAAACATATTCATTTTTCTGAAACAAATACTTAATACAAATATTTCTGTTTTTCTCCCGGACTCAATGAGACCTTTGTATGTAGCGTTGTTTATGTGCTGCAGAATACATTGTAATATATCGTTTATGGTGTAAATAGCTTGTTGATATGATTGCCTAAACCAATACCAATTTGAAGAAAGTGCAATGCAGGTCATCTCTGTCTTTGAACTATACAGTGCGTCCCAGAAAAAACGAAACCGAGAAGTATCGATGTTCTATCATAACTTAATCACTACTATAATTAATGAATGATACATATTTGGAAAGCTTAGAGTCTCCTCTTTCATGTGATGCTACTCAGATAATGCATATTTCACGCATGAGTGATTAAAAGCAATTTAAAGGAAGGAAACCAAAAAGACATTTGGCGGGCGGTATCTGAATTTCGAAGAAAAATTAACATTTCTAGAAAGTTGAGTTTCTGCCCTTTCATATGACACCTCAATCAGGAAAAATGAGCAAGGAATGACAAAGTTCTGTTTGTTTAAAGTAGTGCTTGCATTTCCATAATTTTATTAAACGAATTCGTTTTCACTGGCTGCCTGCCGCATCAATAAACGAAATTAACGAAAGACTTAACTCCGTTTCGTTGACAATCAGCCGTAGACGAGAGTCTTCATGCATGGCTGATTGTCAACGAAACGGAGTTAAGTCTTTTGTCAAATCTGCTCTTTGCTACGGCAGGCACCCAGTGAAAACGAATTCGTTTGTTAAAATTATGAAAATGTAAGGGCTACTTTAAACAAACAGAACTTTGTTATTCCTGGCTCATTTTTCCTGATTGAGGTATCATATGAAAGAGCAGAAACTGAACTTTCTAGAAATATGAATTTTTATTTGAAATTCAGATATCGCCCGCCAAATTACTTTTTGGTTTCCTTCCTTCAAATTGCTTTTAATCACTCATGCGTGAAATATGCATCACGTGAGTAGCATCAACTGAAAGAGGAGACTCTAAGCTTTCCAAATATGTATCATTCATTAATTATGGTCGTGATTAAGTTATGATAAAACATCGATACTTCTCGGTTTCGTTTTTTCTGGGACGCACTGTATTGTAAATAAGGGTTGTATAAATGTAAATTATATTGAATATTCAACGAGTAAATGATTCAAGTCATGTAGGACATTGACTTTATGAATAGCATTAATTATTAATTTCTTTCAGTTTCAAAAAGTGTACATTTATCTTATTTACGAGCTTTATTATGTCATATAAAAATGAAATGGAATACGCTGATTATCGCATGCTCCTCAAATAAAAATTAAGTGTGTCTATTCATTGTTATCTATAAAAGAATGAATCTTGCTATCTTGGTATTTTTATATGTTAATTTTTTTGTAAATATTTCGTGTAAATATTGTACGTATTTTATTCTAATGGCAGCATTTCTTTCTTCGACGATTATGTAAATAATTTAGTTATTACAAAATCATGTCTTAAGGGGAAAATAGATTCAGTCATGTATAATATTTCTACTATGAAAAACGTTAATGACGGAGATATTTCGCCCTTCAAATGTGTAATATGATACAAATCTCAAAGCTACATTTTGTAAAATGAAAATTGTAAATGAACAAAGAAAATGTTGCAGAAAGGTGAGATTTAAAAGCGTCTTGATTTTGCATTCTCGTCCGTATCTCAAAATTGATGTTCTTTTAAAGGTGTGCTTAGAGACAGAACATATAATGACATTGTAAATACTAAGTCTTAATGGTGCCTTTGAAGTTTAACGATACAGTGTGCTGTGAGTACTATGCCTTCTGAAAGTGACCTTTAATGACTTTATCAAAGTGTTAACGTTTTATGGAATTTCATTTTAATTTAGAAAGTATCACTATGCAAACATGTTTTTAATATTCAAACAAATTATAATGGAATTTACTTGATAGCAAATAGTGTAGGTTAAAATGTTTACAAGAAGTTTTGAGAAGTTGGGGAAGATAATCTTGTATAATTTCAAAGTAATTCACGTAGCTGTGGTCATATGGAAATACATTATCCTGTGCATCAAAAACGTGGCCACATGATACGTAATTTCTAGATGGATTTAAACTATGATTGCATTTCACGGAACAAAAGTTGTCAAATGTCAGATTATTAAATGCAGTAAGTTGCTTTCCTTACGGTGTTGCAAAATGGAATATAAACTGACATATTTATGATTACTTTGTCCTACTACTCAATAATCTCTTTAGGAGTCGGAATTAATTGAATTTAAGATAGAATCCCATTCATTTCCCTCAGAGCAGACTGTTTGGTGAACGATTAAGGATGAATTATTGATAGATTCCTCATTAGCGGATAGTTGTATAAACTGACAGCCCATTTGAAAATAAAAATGCTTTTTTTCATTTTTCTCCTAAAAAACAATGTTGTGACTTGTTTCTTATGTTCGTTGATTTCGTTTACCATCATTAAGCTTGAAATGATTGTACTGTAAACAATGAATTCCACACATATCCATTTAATAATTGGTGAGACTGCAAGATTCATATTCGATTTACAATTTCTCCGTGGTGAATTAAAAATACCAGCCGACTTAATAATACGGTCAAGCCAATCACCTGTGGCCAAACACTACAATACGCCTACCACAACTAAAACCTACACATATACTCAAACGCAATTGCAATCAACTTAATTATTATTCATACGTAGCCGAATTCCATCTATCAAGGGGGCACTAGTAACTATAATGGAGCTCCGTCAAAGTAGGTTCACCTTTTGATCTAAACAATATGCACACACATATACATATATGTATAAATACAGTGTGAGTCAAAAGAAGGTTTACACCTACAAAATTGCTAATTATTTACCAGATCATCTATGAACAGTGCGTGCCCCGCCCTTTTTCGATCGATCAAAGTCAAAGGCCATTATCTACACATCTTTTTGCGTATAGACAAGCCAAGGATACAAGAAAGACATCTAATATGATTTATGAATTCGTTAATGCTGAAATGGCTGATTATGATTTATCATACATTTTGCACGAAATAATTGGTATTGCTGAACGTTCTTAGTAGAACTTTAAGACAATAAAGGAGGATCTCTAAGCTAAAATATATAAAACATTGTAATTGGATACGAACAATTAAAGCCATTTAAAACTGGATCGATTGATTCATTATTATTAGGCCGAACAGTCCAAATTAATCCGTTTACAGTTTTTGATTAATTATAACACGTACAAATTATGATACAGTCTGTTGAACAAAAAAGCCTGATTTTAATTGATGGGGTATTTAAAGCTTTAATTAGGTTAATGTTGCTTTTGTTCGTAAAGTCTATTGACATGCGGTGTAGTTACTATGGAAACACTTTTTTGTTTTCGTCGGCGAAGCGTTTATTGACGTTGTGCACTTGCATGTCAAGTAAAGTAGGCATACGCACAACGAAATACCTTTGAACTTATTATAATCACATTATTAAGTCTGATTAAGTCATTAATTTGTTCGAGGTAAATTCAATTGTAACTTTTTAGTATACTCAATAGATGATCTAATATGTCATATACCAGTAATCTAATATATTAACCGAATTTGCAATGGAATAATTGGGGGCCAGTTATTATTCATTTTTAATTCTTTCTTATCAATACATTCTAAAAAGTATTGGGTAAAATTGTCATCCATGTTGGCTACAAAAGAAGGAAAATATATACATGAATTGTTGGTAAGGTTCTGCTCGACGCATGGGAACAGTAATTTTACAAAATTTGGAGTCATATTCTATCCGAGAAACATGTGATTTTCCTCTTTTAAAAAAATACCAAACATGGGTAAAATCTGATTGAACACTTTTTAGAATTGATTCAACATTTTAAAACTTCTGTAATGTGAATACGAGCATGTAACACTATATTCATTAGACTATCCTATATCAGTGGCGGATCCAGGGGGGCGAAACGGCCGCGGCCCCCCCTATTGGCGGCGCAAAAAAAAGAAAAAAAAGAGGAAGAAAAGAAGAGAAAAAAGGGAAAGGAGAAGAGAAGAAAAAAAGGAGAAGAGAAAAGAAAGGAGAAGAGAAAAGAAAAGAGAAGAGAAAAGAAAGAAGAGAAAAGAAACAGAGAGAGAGAGAGAGAGAGAGAAAAAGGAGAAAAGATAACGAAGAAAGCCCCCCCCCCCCCTGTTTCCAAAATCTCCGAAAAAGGGTTACTTTTCACGCAACAAAGTCCGGCCCGTAATACACAAAAATCCGGCCCGTACTGACTTTACACACCGGAGATGAATAAGGGAAAAACTGTAATCGGGAGATTTGGGGTCATTCCATAGGCTTGGCAAACGTCATTGAATAGAGGGGGCCGGGCCGGCCGCATAAAATCTCGAGCCGCGGAATCAAAGTTAAACGTGAAAAACAGCCCCTGCGCTACAACGGTCACCACTCTTTAGTGAGAAATTTGAAAAGGGCACACTATTTTGGATGTCTTTTAAATAGAAGCTATATACTCAACAGTCAAATTTTAAATTAGCGGTAGGGCCGCTTCACAACTCTTATTTTGCCCTGCATTTGGATTCCGCTCATACCAACTCGCTTGTGCTTGTATTTGAACTCATGTTGGTAAAACCATGGATTTATCCATGGTTGGTGTAATAAATCTTTCATTTCTACTAGTCTAATTGTGTGCTATCACAATCATGATTGTTTCATTTTCCCTGTAAAGCAGGCGCGTAGCCAGGGGCGGTAGGGGCAGTAAAAGGACATAAGACGAAAAAGGAGCAGACAAGGAAATATTTGTTAAATTCTGATAAGTCGAGAACGGTACAACGAATCGTCTTCTTTCTCTAATAATTTAATGAAATGTCAAAGCTTTCGCGCTACGCGCGAGCGAGGAAAACTAAATTCAAACAACGATATAGAGTCGAGAATGGAACAACGAATTATCTTATTTCTCTAATAATGTAATGAAATGTCAAAGCTTCCGCGCTTCGCGCGGGGGGGGGGGGGGGGGGAGGGAAACTGTATTAAAACAAGGGTTTAGAGTCGAGAATGGAACAACGAATTATCCTTTTCTCTAATCATTTAATGAAATGTCAAAGCTTCCGCGCTACGCGCGAGCGGGGAAAAACTAAATTCAAACAACGATATATAGTCGAGAATGGAACAACGAAATATCTTCTTTCTCTAATAATGTAATGAAATGTCAAAGCTTCCGTGCTTTGCGCGGTAGGGGGGAAACTATATTAAAACAAGGATTTAGAGTCGAGAATGGAACAACGAATTATCCTTTTCTCTAATAATTTAATGAAACGTCAAAGGTTCCGCGCTTCGCGCGGGAGAGGGGAAACTGAATTCATACAAGGATTAAGAGACGAGGGTGGTACAACGAATCGTCTTCTTTCTCTAATAATTTAATGAAGCTTCAAAGCTTTCGCGCATCGCGCGAGAGGGGGGGGACGAACTAAATTCAAACAAGGATTTAAAGTCGAGAATGGAACAACGAATCTTCTAATTCTTCCTCTAATAATTTCATTAAACTATGAAAGGTCAAAGTTTCCGCGCTTCGCGCGGGAGGGGGAGGGGAACTGAATTCAGACAAAGAATAAGAGTCGAGAATGGTACAACAAATCTTCTTCTTTCTCTAATAATTAATGAAAGGCCAAAGCTTCCGCGCTTCGCGCGAGAGGGGGGGGGGTGAACTAAATTCAAACAAGGATTTAGAGTCGAGAATGGAACAACGAATCTTCTAATAATTTCATTAAACTATGAAAGGTCAAAGTTTTCCGCGCTTCGCGCGGGAGGGGGAGGGGAACTGAATTCAGACAAAGAATAAGAGTCGAGAATGGTACAACAAATCTTATCTTTCTCTAATAATTAATGAAAGGTCAAAGCTTCCGCGCTTCGCGCGAGAGGGGAGGGGGGACGAACTAAATTCAAACAAGGATTTAGAGTCGAGAATGGTTCAACGAATCCTCTCCTCTAATAATTTCATGAAACATCAGAGCTTCTGCGCTTCGCGCGTAATGGGGGGGGGGGGGCAGCGAGCTGCCCGAATATGAATTTTTTATATCTTTTCTCGTTTATTTTCGTGATAAATAACACTTTCACAATATACATGTACATATTATGCTCAAATTTTTGCTCGATCGCTTCGCTCACTAGCCGAATTGTGAAACCAGAAAATTACTTTTTCGGGCATGAGGCTATAGCCCCCCCCCCCCCCCCCGATTGAAATGACAAAAATTGTACCGGTATGGTGCTTCTAATATGACCTTGTAAGTATTGATATGTTGAGTTTTAAAAAAAGGTCTGCGCAATTTTCAAATTTCCGGCCCCCCCTATTGGAAAATCCTGGATCCGCGCCTGCCTATATATTGTGTAAATGGAGATGGTTCCCTTTCACTCGCCGTAACTCCAATTGTACCCAGACTCGTTTTTATATTAATCTCGATGATTAAAGGCAATTTTGATGGCTTGCTGACAAACTAAACTTGATCGGTCAGTAGCGGGAACAAATTACGCGTAAGAAGATTGATGTCGATGTAGATTTAGTTAAACATGTTTGTGGTGCCTAGCAACACTAAATACATCACTATGCACTATAGATGTACGGTCCCCATACGTAGTCGCAACAACTTCAAGATAAATTACATTATTGATCAATAATACAGAAACAATTTCATTGATTGGGGGTGATCATTTAAAAGGCTTCTATCAAGCAGTTTTAGTTTCTCCTTAAGCTTCTATCAACCTGAAAAGTTATTAATCCACCTCATCCACTAGTCGTAGATGACGATCTTAATCGGATGGGATGATGCCAATATTAAGGTTTTTGAAACTCACTTCTAGTCAAGAAATGTGAAAGAATCCATCTGGGTCGAAATGATTAATCGTTCACTGAATATTCAATACCCCCAACGAGGTTGCAGCACAAATCTTAAAGTTTACCCGTCGACTCTTTTGCCAAATAGAGATGATCGAGAAATACTATAAAAGTAGGTTATTATGGTGCAACATAATGATTCTAGCCTGACCCATAAAGATACTATGTCCCTTTTGAAGCCAACATCAAATTCTGTAGAACTTTGCAGGAATTGTGAATATGTCATGTATGTCCTATATGTGAAATTCAAACACTAGCAGTGTCCTAGTATTCAAATTATGTAAGGAAACCCGTTTACCTTCTAGACTTTACTGTCTGACACTATTGAGTGACTGACTGACATCTTTTTTTCTTTGGTAATAACATAAACAAACTGAGCTGTAACAGGTTTATCAGCAATTGCCTACATCAATAAACCTACTTTTTGTAATGGCCAAAATTAAACCGATTGAATCTTTGTGCAGCACAAAACGTACGACCATTCGGTAAAAGGGTCTGAAAATCAGTCTATTACTAAGTGATTGCATTCACTTAAGCCGATACGACAACTAATGGTCGTTATTTTCCCACTAAAAGGCATTTTCAAGCACTGTCGTTTTGAGGGAAGTTCGAAATGAGAATTGACTTTCAAATGCCGTTGGAATTTAACTTTTTCATTTAGTTGGCCTGCAAATGGGACGTAGTATCTTTAAACCTTGAATGAATGCATGTCCAGTTGACTCTCCCGGTCCATCGATAATGGGGATACAGAGAGAACCAACTAAAAAACGCTAACAATGCTGTGAATTTCATCTTCGCTCGCAAATGTTTATTTTCATAATATTCTGTGATAATAATGATAATGATTGTCATAATAACAATGATAATTAACAAAAATAAAACAAAAAATAATTATGACAATAACGACAATAATGTCTTAAACCGGAAATATTTGTTTACTCCGGCCATCGGATTCAGGCTTGCCCGCATACAATGTACGCACATCCCAGCCAGACGCAGACGCTCACAACGCTGAGCAAATTATAACGACTTTTGTATCTTACCTCACCCTTTAACACCTGGAGAGAGAGGTGGAGAGAGGTAATATAGATAAAATGCCTAGTAAGGACATAGGGCCTATTCCGGTTTCATCTTGATAATAGGGACTTTTAGATTTGCACGTCGACATAATGGACTGCTACGTGTGGCGTTCTTTTAATGCACTGTGACGTCCTTTTAAGGTACTGCCAGTGCCTTTAATAAAAGGACGTCACCTGTAGCAGTCCACTATGTCGACATACACATCTAAAAGTTCCTAATGCACTAATTCAAGAACGGCGCTGAATCATAATACAATTTAAAGATAGCTAAGGTGAGAGGAGAAAACAAGGGTGAACAGCACTAACAACTTTCTAATATTCCATTACCAAGGTAGTGTAAATATTGTCTGCTTGCATCGCTTCCGACCTCGACAACCCGATTTTTCTAATTATCTGTTGATGAAACTTCATGTAAGGAAGAGTGAACGTAATTAATATATATAGCCGTACCCACTCGGGTGGAATATCAAGCATGAATAATACATTGCTAATGCATTAACTTTGGTAAGGAACAATAATGATGTACACGCATGGTTATAATAGGAGCGATAATTATCTACCTAGGAGCTATAACACGCGTCGTTGGTCCCAATTAATCAAATTATTAAAAAGGACCACAAAACTTGGAAGAAGCTTAAACGTATAACTTTTGATAAATAAGCCAAGTCCCTATTGATTTGAAGTTTGAGTTTTCGGAGACCAAGGAATTAAATTTGTAATAGTTGGATATTAATTTACGTATTCGATTTATGCTGTAATTATGATATCTCCTAACACAAAAGTGGTTAAATTACTACTAATAATGCTACTACTACTCCTACTATTAATACTGCTACTTCTACTACTACTACTACTACTACTACTACTACTACTACTATCACTACTACTACTACTACTTCTAATAATACTAATACCACTTCAACTACAACAACAACTACTACTACTACTACTACTACTACTAATAATAATAACATATAAATGTTAAAATTCCTTCGTTTCCAAAATAGAAAGAAATCGGAGCTAGTACAAAGGATCCGAATTATATTCGTTATATCAAGAACCCCCATATGATGGGTTTATAATAATAATAATAATAATAATAATATGTCTTGTTTACCCAGGGTAGCCTCATCAGTATTCATACTGTTCTCCCTGAGGGCCCTGCAATCATATTGTATTATGCTGGGAAAGTTAAAGAGTGAGCAATCTATTTGTATCCCTATTATATGTCTGACTCCTTTAAAAAGGGTTAAGTACTGACCATGCGATTCCATTTGTTTAAGAAACCTGAATCAATTTGGAATGTTTGATCATTTAAAAATTGACGGGCACTGTGAGTTTTTTTTTGTGTAATGTTAAAAATGAAAATAATTTTACTTGGTCTTGCTGGTAATCACACGCAATTCGACGGTGGCACAAAATAGGTACAATGGAACTACACACACACAGACGATATGACGTTTTGGTTATAACCCATGAGGTCTTTTGAAGAGCAAGCCCTTTCAGGGTTCATTCTACTAATATTCTTTAAAACTGACATATACAAAGTCGCAACTTATTTTTTGTCAATCTATACCAGAACTCAACCTTTACTTTACACCATGCTGCAACGGTGGAATTACATTTCGTAGCTCCATTCTCTCCCTATCAAAATGGACACGCTTCGCTTGATGCCCATCAACGAGCCATTTGTCAGGAGATGAGCGGCTGTTTAGGACAAAAGAGGCCTATATTTTGCCCTTATTGTATATGCCACGTTCATACGTTATCTTGTTTACCAGGATCCGTTTCATTTTGATAATTGGTTTGATTATAACAATACTAACAGTTTTTTATACAATTCAAAACTTGGGTGGAGTACAGTGTAGATAAAATGCCTTGCTCAAGGGCAAAAATGCCTTACCGGGGCTGAAACCAAATAACTCTGCATTTCCAGTGAAGCGATTAAAGTCTCGACTACGATATTTCTACTAAATTTCACTTGATGTATTGATATATTGATTCTCGTCAATCTAACATTAATATCATGATTAAACACACTGGAAACAAAACTGGGGTTTAAAGATAATGCTGAGTTCTGGTCATGAAATATTTTTTTTTTTAAAGGATCCAGAAATTAGTGCAGATTATCGATAGTAAAGTTCATACGAACACTGAATACAAATACGGTTAATCAACCATGAACATTTCAACAATATGATTAAATCGTGCTGTAGTGGACGCGGAAAGTGGTATACTAGGACTGAAAGTATAATGCAGTCCACGGGTATTTTACATGTAATATAGGTGACAGCATTGTGAGAGCAAACCTTTTCATTGGCATTCATGTTCTATGATTTTCGTACATCTGTTTGCCAAAGCTCACTTCTCTGTGTTCTACAGTAGGGAGAACGCATATAAAAGGCTTGATATGCTTGCAATCATAAACAGTGATAACAATAAGAAAAATCAAGAAAAAATGACAATAAAAGGGTACCGTGCTTTATCGGGGAAAGAACAGAAAGGAATGATATTTAGGGAGAAAAACGAATTGTTAGTTTTACGATTGTGGAATTACAAAAATATATTTTACTGTACATACTTCTTTTGGCTATGGAGAAAAAGAAAGAAAGGAAGAGGGGTGAAATGAAAAGAAACAGGGGGCTGCTTCTTGAAACTGGCATAAATGTATGTCTAACTTCTCGGACATGTCATAGAATCATGTGGTTTAGAATTAACCATCGTTTTTTATGGCAGCTCCGGGGACGTAGACTCATGACAGAGTCCGAGAAAACGGCCCCTAAAGAAGATTGAGTATCTATGTCTCAGAAAAGAAATAACGACCAACGTGATTTTCAAAAAGTTAATTTTGTTAATTGTAATTATATGCAGAAGAACGTATAATACAGAAGCAGTCTTTTCAAGGTATATAGGTGATGGATTAAAATAATAATAGGAATACTGAGGGGTATCTGACGATTCTCGGGGGAAGAACAACTACACTTTTTAACAGATCCTGGAGAAAATAATAAGCATCTAGTTTAGGGCGAAAAACGGATTAATTCCATAAAAAGGGTTACCAATTTCGGCTGACAGCCAGTATACCATGTACTTGTTATTCCGGTATCCGTCTGCCTCAATTATCAACCAGTAATGAGTCAGAGTAAAAAAAAACCCGGACAATTGGTGATGTCTCATGAGGGAATCAAAATGAATGAGAAAGGCATTGGAACTAAACAGTGGGAGGGGCATCGGTCTTACTTGGAAAATTAAATGCGTATTTTCAGGGCTACTGAATATTTGGATGGTGTTGGAGCATAGACGTAATACAAATGGTTGGAGGTGCTCTACGCGTTTTATTTTCTCGTCTCCCCCTTCACTCTTCTCTTTACCCGCTTTTTTTTTCACCAACGGATCGGTGGTCGGGGGGGGGGGGGGGGTTGTCGTGCCCCCGTGCCCTCCTGGGGCTACTCCGATGTGTGCACTCTAGTTCTAGTGGTTGCTATGGACTTATGTCACAACATAATTACTTTTCAGGGAAAAGATATGAATAGAGCACTCTCATCACTGATGGATGTGCTGTATGTCGCTCCGATACCTGTATAGTTTCACATCCAACTGTAATTAGGAAATGCATCAGCCGAGAGCTTGTTTGTTTCCATCTCATATTAAATTATGTTTGATTGAATGGCTGTACTATCAATTAAATATACTTGATGAGGGGAAAATGAGGTGAAATCTGACAAATATTGAGAGTTTAATGTTGATGAGGAGGGATGGGTTGAATTGGAAAGAGCGCGGGATTGGAGAGTAATGAGAACAGAGATTTGGAGAGTAGATTAAAATAAAAAATAAATGTATAATTCACAGTGTTGGTGCTTGGGTAGAGAAAAGCAACATGGGATGAAGTCACAAACATTTGTTTATCTTAATATTATTGTTTGTTAATTGTGTATTTTGTATATGTCTGAACATGTATGTATACTTGTTGTTTTTTATGAACCACATGGGGAAATAAAACTTGAACTTGAACTTGAACAACGCCTCTTACATGGTTATACCTGTAGTAGCAGAAATGGCGGGTTAGGGGGCAGAGTGAATAATTGAACTGTATTCAAGAAGAGACGTGGACAGCAGTTGTCAATTAAAGTGTTATAGGGACTTTTAGATTCGCACGAAGACAATAGGTCTATGCTACGATCGACGTCCTTTTAATGCATTGCCTTGAATAGACGTCACACGTATCAGTCCACGCAAATCTAAAAGTCCCTAATGGCAAACACTCAAGGGTCGTTCACATATCAGGTGATGAGGTGATAAACTGCTTTGTGTGTGTGCGATTGTTGTTTAAACTGAATGGCAAGCGTTTGGGCATGTTTGTGTGTGTGTGTGTGTGTGTGTATGTGTCGCATAGTAGGGGGTAGTAGTGTGTTTGGTTGGATGGGGTTATCTGTTTTATGTTTTTTATTCATCAATCGTACAATCGATGCATTGAAAATATATTGAATTATGTCAAGATAAAAAACAACTGTATTTCTAAGAATGAGTCGCATCGTTTTAGAATCAATACAAAATAAACCATGGGAACAAATTAGGTGAACAAGAAAGTGGCTGCGCGGCGCACGCCAACAAGTTGTACGCGTACTCACTTACATGTATCTGTATGTTAAGAGATGCTGAAGTGTGAAGCGCAATAAATTCATTTTGCCGCGTTAGTTCACGGAGCGTATGTGAACAAGGTTTGGATTTCAAACTGTTTCGATTGGCTTATCGCTGGAGGTCACGTGAACGAAGCAAACTAGTAGTAAAGCCCCTTTCAGTTTCGAGTCTGATATCACTCACTTCGGAGCTATCGTTTTCTTCGTCCGGTTTGGTTTAAAATTGCTCGTCAGTTTTATCGCACGGATCATATATATTTTTCATGGCTTCTGCGACCTGGGTGAGACATCCAGAAATTCAGCGTCTCGCAGCATAGCTCTTTAGCGAGAAAGCAGTCTACTTCCGAGGAGAAACTCCATTTATTTGAAGGAGACACACCATTTATTTTTGATAAATTCTGAAAATAAACCCTTGTTTCGTTTTGGAGGATTCGTGTAGTGTTGCAAACACTTTAGAAATGTATTGATATTCCGTCGGTTTTATGTTTGTTTCTGCTTCTTATTGACATGAAAAGGTATCGTTTGATTACACTGCTGCAGTAATAATGCATTTTAATTATTTTCGATCGGAAACAAATTATTGATATTCCACCGGTCTACTGTTTTCTCTGCTTCTTACGGTTTTTCATGTCCGATTCCATCTCACACTGAATCTTGTTTGCCTCTTTTAAGTTCCGATCGGAAAACAAAACAAAAGAAGACATTGTTTGCGCACCTGCAATAATAATGCTTTTTAATTATTTTCTATTGGAAACAAATTATTGATTCTACTGGTTTTTTGTTAGTTTCTGCTTCTTATACTTCTCATGTTCGATTCCATTTGACGCTGACTCGTTTTTGCATCTTTTGTTCAAATCGGAAAAATGGACAAGAGAAGATATCGGTTGATTACGCTGCTGCAAAAATAACGATTTTTAAGGTTTATGTTTAGTGTTGTGAACACATAAGCAATTTATTGATATTCCACTGGTCTTTTGTTCGTTCTGCTTCTGATATTTTTCATGTTTGATTCAATTTGACACTGACTCGTTTTTTGCGTTTTTTGTTCCGATCGGCAAAATTGAAAAGAACAGACATTTGATTACGCTGCTGCAATATTAATGCATGTTAATTTCTGACTGAAGCTAATCGTTCAGATAGAATCTTCTAGGAACACATCATTATATAAATTGAATTGTGGAACATTTAATAGTTTTACATGAGCTGATATGGAGAATCAACGTGGAAAGAATCGTGGTGATCTAATAACTCTTGGATTACTTCTGAGTGTGGTAAGTTCCCGAGATTTTGTTTTATGTTTACAGTTTACATGTTTACTATTTCTTAGTTTGAAGGATAATTTATCCCACGTTTTGCGGCGCTCAATACAAACATTAAAATAAGTTGAATTAAGGATTAAGTAAGAGGATGAAGACACTTAAACAACAAATTTTGTGGCTAAGCATTTTGTAATATTCAGTAACTCGAAAGAAATAGAAATATAGATTTTTTTCCATCCTTTTGATTGGTTATCTGGAAACAAGTGATTATGCTTTAGGGAAGTAATGTTTTTTTTGTCGCAGCTAGAGTTAGAAGAAAAAAAAAAATTTGCCTATCAAAATGCAATCATGCAGCGTTGACATTTCTTAGGGGAATAATGGAGACCTTTTCATTTATTCATGTTTTGTCATCACAAATGAAAAATAAAAGGAATATGGTTCGCTTTATCCACGCTAGACAAAAATCTGATAAAAATCAATTTTCCAATTTCGTATCTATTTCCTCAATCATCTCCGTTTTCCTATTCATCCCATTTAAAGCCGTAAGATTTTAAGAAGAATCAAATAGATTGGGCCTATTGTGATACATAATTTTGGAGTCGGTTTGTAGTTTTGGTGGTTTGACCATGGACCTATTACGGATGGACATTCAACGTGATTCTTTCTTTGATCCAATGATAGCCACCGCCTTCTGATTATGTGCATCTTAATGAGAACATTCAGCTGTTTTAACAATAACGACTGCTCAGGCATTTTCGGTCATTGAAAAAGGAGCAGTTTCCCTCTCTTGGGTTTGTTTGGATGGTGTGCTCTGTAAGAGTGTGTCTTAAATAAAAACATCCCCAATGGGGAGCAGCAAAGTTGAAAAGCAGACGATTTTGGTGATATGAAATGTTTTATTACTGATTTGCAAACTTTCGCACACACCCATGACCTTATAAAACAATTAAAAGGCCATGATTTGTATTAGCCCTGTGCGTTGTAACTCTGGAATATTTTGAGGAAATTGGGGCGAACGGGATTTTAAGTCGCAACCAATCAAAAAATAACCTCTGTCTGGTAATATCAACATGTTTTTCAAAATAAAATACAGTACACGGAACAACAATTTCCGATTATAAATCAGAACTGCACATCGATTTCCATGATTTAAGCGAGTTATTATCTTCTGCGCATGTAGATTAACATGTGTAAAATCACTATCTTGATTCTGTCCCGGCTTTTTGGCGGTGACCATCATGAGATCAAAGTGAAGAAACATGTACGGAATGTTATTCAAACGACATTGACGGAGACAATCACAATGAATTCGTTAAGAAAACGATGAATGTCCATCCGTAATAGGTCCATGGTTTGACTGAGCTATTAAGAGGTGCCTGCTCACATTCAATATTGTTAATTTTTAGATCGAAGACCAAGATGCAAAGCGTTATTGAATGTGTGTATCTTCTGTAATCCAAATAAAAAAATATTAAAAAAAAAAAAAAATCCGTTCATATCAAGGATAAAGGGGCCGTCATAATTTTAACTCTTTGAAGAAAAGAATATAAACAAAATGGCAAAAGTCTGATTACGTAGGGAAACGCACAGAGATTCGTGGGATGAACGGAACGAAAATTCTGAAAACGACTCAGCCAGAAACTTCTGTTTACATTCTTCTATTTCGTGTAGAATTGTAACACCAAATGGGTATCAAACGTTCGGTGCTGTCAACCCCCCAAAATAATAAAACCATAAATTCCTCTACTTTAGAATTTTTTTTTGTTATCAAGAAAATACATTTGTATCCTATTCGGTCCTTACATTGAAATACTATATTTACATATCATAGGAAATTCCCAAAATTTCAACGCTGTAAAATATATACGAAAACTAACAAGGAAATCAAATACCAAGTGGCCGAAAGGTAATTTAAACTTACTAAACATTTTCGTAAATGGAGTTTTGATTTGTACTAACTAATAATTGAAACTGCTTTACTTTGGATAATTCGATAAGCAAATATGAATCATTACTAATATTTGCCAGTGTTGATTTAAATGTCGCGATGTAAGGGGCATTCTGAATATTCTCTGAAAACGAGTTCCATTTACCTGCCCACCTCTTTACATAAATGTAGGTTTCCTGGCCTCGGTTTTTCGAGGAATAATTTCTATATAAAGACTACTTTGACGGATGTAACATAGACACGGTTCGTTGTGGAAACTTCTCACTAAAATAAAATGGGACTTACTTTGGCAGAACCATATACATCATTATATCAATATTATAAATTCTTCCCTCTGCGAGGAAGTCCCCATTCAGAAGTTTGAGGTTTTTCTTTGTCGATGAATACTGAGATTCATTGTTGATGGGACGAGAACTTTTCTTTAATTTTTTTTGAAGAGTTCATAACAATTTTCCTCTCCATAATTACCCCATACCACCATCTAAATATCTAAGATGCGATCACACTATTTAAATGAATTATATACTATTTTAATGTTTCCTTATTTGCTTATTTCTTTATACTTTTGAGCATATGTTATCCCGAACTTATTTTCCTTTGTATTCATCTGATATTTTTAAGGCCATGAGAGATTTTTTATCAATTTGGCTTCGAGATGTTTACACGATTCAACTCTCTTAAATTGAAATCTTGGACCCCGTCGTAAAGAGAGTTGCGATTGATAATCCGAATCAATCGCAAATCCTTTAATAACAGTCTCCTTTCTATTTTGGTTGCGATTGATATCAATCGCAAATAAGTTGCAATTGGTCGCAACTGTTTATGAGGCGGGGCCCTATTATATTGATATTAAGGTCTACACATCAATTTCTATGCATTCGTTGCGTTATGCCTTTCCAAAGAGCAAAAGTCATCGACTTGCATTCGAAGCCAGGACGTCTGAGACAATATACGAGATCACTGCTCTAATAACTGAGCCATTGCGCATCCCTTTTTTGTTGCTATTGTTGTTGTTTGTTTGTTTTGTTTTTATAATCAAGTTATTCTGACCAATGTATTCAAGAGATAAGGAAATATTCATCTGAAGGGGTCGACTAACGGCCTGGGGTTCGCAATGGTATTTGAAAATATATGGGTTCTCTGTTTTGCAAAAATTATTCCCCTACAATAATTGATAGGGCTTTTGCCTACTAAGAGTGATTGCATTTTTTGCTGGTATCTTTTTGTCTGCAGTTAATAGCGGGGGCCAATGGATCATGTAGTCTCGTTTCAATTGGTAAGTTGTATTTGAATTAAAGTGCACATCATCGATGAACTGACATTCTCGACTTTCATGACAAATTACTCACGACCGATTCCAGATTGTCCGAAGTGGAAGTGTCTGAAACCAAATTGTCCAAAATATGTGAATGGGTGCTACATGTTTGGTACATCATGGCCTTCAAAAGACAGGAACTTATTTTGAATTTATCATATTGAGACATATACATCTTTGAAAAGCTCATATTATCTTATTCCATATGAAATCATAATCGTGACAGAAGTATCAGGGACGACTGAGCACGCCAAACTATTTACAAATGTTTGGAGGCACATTCAAGATTTGTTTGACGAAGCTGATGAAGAAGTTGGACAAATGTCCTTGCGACTTATCAAGATCATACTGTGCTTCCTACTTCCAACATTATTACGGTGGGATATGGAAGATAAGAATATGGGCTTTTAAATAATTTATATTTATATATAATCATTAATGATCTCGTGATTATTTGTCTATTCAAAACCATCATGAAAACAACTACTTTAGACGAATGTGTATCTGTCAGTGCCATTTCAGACTGTCTAAAACCGGCCATGCGAAATGTATTGATCTTAATGGTGTTTTCATGCTATAAAAGAGAAGATCTCAGATGATGTATACATGAATGGAAAAAATTATTTTGATTTATTGATCAAGTTACTACTAAAGTTTATCAGGAACACCGTGTAGCTTAAGCTTCTCGTAATAAGTCCTAGCCAAACCGTATTCCCTATAAACATTTTGTGCGAACAGATAATAAACACGAATTACATTCAATCAAAAAAAGAGAAATTAATTTGTTATCAACTCATTTAATATGCATCGAAATTGCCGAAGAAATGAAAGAGTGAAAGACAATTCAATGTATACTAATTTTGGAAAACCTATGAATTTTTTTTGAGGGGGAGGGGATTTGGTCTTCGATGGCCAGCATTAAAGACGAGGTTGATCGAATTTCGTTTGCGATTCCTTGACGAGATACAGGAGAAATTAATGTATTCTATGAATATATAGGCTTATCCTGAAATTATGGAAATCTAAGCAATGATAAGATTAGAAATAACTCGAATTTGAGTTCATTTAAACCCTCTCGTCAGAATAAAAGCCGAATTGGCTTCAAATCGTAGGCAATCACACTACTAGTCTGATGTCGCTGCGATTCTGAGCCGATTTAGCTTTTCCTCCTCCAAGAAAGCTTGAAATTCCTTGAAATCTCCCTTGTACTAATCATGTGACCATTCATATCATCGATTATTGAGATTGTACAAGCTTTAATACTCATATTAAATGCAATTGCAAAGTAGTCATATCGTAGTCAGATCGTAGTCAGATCGTGCAGTGTGCACCGGGCCTTACCTTGTCGGCGAAACTGCACCCAACAAATGTGTCATCAAGCATGTCACAGCTCAGTAGATGAGCCATGGTCCCGGTGGAAGCCCTGCCCACACTCGATTAATAATATATAACTTTTATAAAGATCGCAAATATTTTGGGGAAAAATCTACTCAAGGCCGAAATCAATGCATCATTGTAAATCTACTAGAAATCATGTTCGGATTACTAAATACATTATTGTCATGGCCGCAACATTTCAATAGGTTACGCTCAAAAATGTATATTCAAATAATATATTGTGCAATTGCGAACAATAGTTTTTTCAGCTATCAACGGATAATTGTTGACAGCTGGTCGCACCAGCAGCCCTCTGTAAGGAAAGTCCGAAGTAGGCCAATCAAAATGGTTCGCTTCTGATTTTGGTAGTTAGTAGTTCCAACCGGGTTTGTTGCTCTTTTCTTAAATTGCAGACACACAAGCAAATGCATGCAGTATAAAAACGTTTAGTGAATGTAGCTCTGACGTAAGGGGAAGTGTTCTGGTGACTAACGCAACCGTGACAATCGCCTCTGGTAGCAGCGTCGATGCAACTGAAGCAGCCAACAACATCATACAATGCAGCGAAAAGGCCTGCACTGAGCTGGCTTTTTTCCTCCTGGACCACTACTCAAGGCAGTTCTGTCTCACCTTGGATACTGTTTCTTACCCCTCTTATCCTGCCCTCAACGCAGTGATTACAGTTTCTTATTCAGGTAGAAACACCTTTTTGTACATAATTATAATACGGAAATTCATTTGATATTATTAAGTTTAAAGTGTGGAGTTTGATAATGGGGCTTATTAATATGTGAAGGTATGGTGGTTTGGTGGATATGTCCCCAGACTATGTCACAAACTACGGGGTTCGAATTCCTGTCACGGCACTTAAGTCCGATGACAAGACATTACTCTGCATTTGACACTCTTCACCCTGGTAATGTAAATGGTACACAGTAGAAAGAAATTCCTCGAATGCCAAGGCGCCTTATCGAGGCAGCTCGGCTAAAGCAGGGGGTAATGCTAGTAAAGCGCTTAGAGACTATTGAAATATTGCTATTATTAATATCAATATTATTATCATTATCATTATCATTCTAATTATTATTAAATAGGTTAAGTTAAACAAATATAAATCATTTGTATTCATTGATAAACTTGTTCATACTGTTTATTTATGCACAGTTAAAAACAAAATTATTCATACCCTTACCAAGTTTTGTAATTAGCTATAGAATGTGAAAAAATTATTTGGCCCGATTTATGTTAGTTGATAATGGGAAATATCAAAGCTGACATCTAAAAGTATTCAACAAAGGATCTAATTCAACTAGTCTAACATTTAATTGATAACAAAATCATCATTTGCAAGGAGTATGAATACTTCAGTTGTTAACTGTACTTGACATTGTATACAAACATTTTGGTTTTAAATGAAAAACAAATATTGACAAGCCGTAATTCTTCATTTTGTATGACGTAGAATCAGGTGGGAGCCAGAGCACTTTTCTGGCAACATTCGCTGGACTCAATAGAGGCGACTTTTTCGGTGGCATTTACTTCCGTGGCTGCACCAGTTTCACTCTCGAATCCTTAGAATTGGGCCCAGCCACAACACCATCTGCGGGCTCAAGTCTTAATCAATATCACCACGGCGACTGCGATGAGCAAGTCGATGCGTCAACGCTCTCCGCTACGACGCGGCCGGCAACAACACAGCCAGTAACAACACAACCGGCTACGACGCAACCGGCAACAACACAACCGGCTACGACGCAACCGGCAACGACGCAACCGGAAACAACACAACCGGCTACGACGCAACCGGCAACGACGCAACCGGTAACAACACAACCGGCAACATTACAACCGACTACGACGCATTCGACAACGACGCAACCTTCAACAACTCAATCTACTACGACATCGCGTGTAAGTGTGCTGAAAAAGGCTCAGCTCAACAAAATGATCAATTATCATTGTGACTATAATTTGTTGATTTCGCCTGATTTTCCTTCTGCCATTCAGGAGAACGTGTTTTTTCTCGTAGGATGGCAGTCTACGCAATGTCTTAGTATGTCGTCTGAGCAAGTACGTGATCACTTATTACATTCATTAACAAAAGATTCACCACCACCTGATATTTCCTTGGCATTTACTAATGCATTAAAACGCGAAGGAAAACTTTAAAAAAACGTATTGCTGCTGCCAACACCAATCGGATATCTATATTTTTCCCGCGAAACTTATAATGCGATTCCTTTGTGGTATTTCAAACTCGGAACTTAACCAAACTAATACTTACCTTAACTCTAATCCCGAACTTTAACCCAACCCTGATCATAATTCACAGTTTGTTTTTATTGCAATTATGAAGTGTTCGATAGTTTGTTACATAATACATAATCTTATGATAAGAAGAAAATATCCTCAAACGCTATTTGCTTTTTCATAACTTTTTTATAATTCTTCTAACTTATACACTGTTTGTCAAAGCATTAGCTTGGATCATGTTCCTTGTCATTGTTAAACCCCCCCCCCCTTCCGACAAAGACATCTTTCAATTAATTTTTGAGATTTTTTAAGACTGCTGGAGTGACCGGCTGAAAACATAATATCAACGGCGTTGGTATGATCATTTCTTTTCTTTTTCATGATAAGGGTACTACTGTTGCTGTTGAAGGGCGTTGTGAGACTTTCAAAATTGGAGGTAAGAGCTTCACACGTCAACTTGTATTGTATTTTCCATTTTCTAATACAATCAATTAGATCAATATCGGAGGGGGGGGGGTAGGGGTATGTTTAGAACATTATGTCACTATTCAGATTCACTTGTTTTCAAGTTTGACCACTTAACAGGTTGTTGTATTGTGTGAAAGAGCAGGAGCGACCGCGAGCAAGATTATCAAATTTGAAATGATGAAACTGTGCATTCTGGAGCATCCTACAGCCAAATCATACCATGTACAAAATTTATTGTCAAACTGTTCTCTCTCTCTGTCTGTTCTTTTAACCACATTTCAGCCACGCTGGAGAACTGCCACCCTCGGGTATCCCCCTGCAGCAACCCTGACTTCAACAGAAGTGCCATCACAGTGGTGAATGCAACATTGAGGGTGTCTGAGGCATCACCTGTCGATATCACCCGGCTCGCACAAAACATCATCGTTTGCAGCCAGCCTGCATGTGAGGGCGCTCTGTATGAGGTCATTCAGATGTACTCCAGGGTCGAATGCCTGAGCGCAGTGGATGGGGCAGAGACAATATCCATCGAAATCGAATACACGTGTAAGCATGGATTAATTATGTTACTTTGTCGAGTGTCACGTGGCTTCTCTGCTAATAAGTATGCTATTTGGCAAATACCCGTCGTTTTATGATTTGGTTTTTTACGCGCTTGCCGTTCAATTGTAATTATTGTAATTACTATGCAATTATAAATTCTTTGGCCAATCGGCATTATGTGGAGGACGTTATTCATGTACGTGAAATAAATATCGTTGCAATCCTTATAATTTGGTTGATCAAAGAGTATTTCCAAGATATTTAAAAAGACTCATTCGGAAGAAACATTCATGTCGTAAAATAATGTTTGCCTTTTTATACGCATTGTAGAATATGAACTTAGGGACACATGTATAACCTTTAAAACAATTAAATGTACCCACCTGCCAATTCCAATAGTCCTCTGGAAATGTTGTTTATTGTACAAATGGAAACAATTACAGCTTCAGGTATCAACAGACAATTATTGACAGCAGTCCCTGTAATATGAGTTCCGAATATGCCAACTAAATAAATTCATACCTGCATATTAAAATGATGCTATATTGTGTCAGTAGTTAAAAAAAAAAAAAAAAACTTCTGACTCATGTATTACAACAAATGACATTTGTGGAGCACACAATGTACGATTGTGTAATTTTACACTGGTTGTTTTCTTTCCTATTGTGTCTTTTCAGATGAATCCTTTACATTTAGTATCCAAACGAACAGCCTTTTCACCATTGATGAAGACGGTCTGCACAGCGATCATTGCGATAATCTCTACTACGAATCGAGGCCCAATATGACTTCAAACTCAGTGGAATACCCCTTCAACTGCTCTTTACTTGACGAGTCGGTGAGTTTATCGCGGCTCGTGTCCAGTTTCAGTAGTAAAAAAAGAAACTTTGAAATAAACATGAAGTCTCATGTTATTCTCCTAACTTGTATGAAAAGGTATGTGTAAGAGATCATTTGGTATTTTATTCATTATTGTCGCTGAACTGAGTGTAAATATCTGCAAGGAACGCTCGATAACGGATAACTCCCCCATGCTAATATTTAGCACCGTTGTATAAAAACATATTTGCAATAATTATACTTAGGCTGAATGTATAACTGAACAGATCCTTGAAAGGTCATGATTAGTGTAATTATCTGTAACTCTTTCTCAATTTACCCCCTCCCTCCTCCCCCTCACCCTCTCACCCAATTACTGTTAAGTCTCATTCTTCTCTTCTCCTTCTTGTGCCTTTACATCGCCAGGGACCCCCTAGTTATGTATTTAATCTTCAGGGCCCTTAAGGCATATAATTTCGCTTATTTTGGAGCTCTGGCCATTTCTATTTAAAATATGTTGATGTTTATTCGTATGATTTTGTATTCAGAACTGAATAAAAGAAATGAATTGAAATGAATTGAAATGAATTAAAACATAAGAAATGTAACACAAAGCACAAACTGAATGGATTCTCTTTTCGGGGAAGGTGTTTATGCTTGGATGTTTTGTTTGTTTCTTAAAAGGCAAATTAATGTTCTCCTTCTGCTTAACAGAGATACGGCGAATCATCAAGCGCAAGTACACCAGGATCCACAGCGGAATCACGGGGTAAGAAACTGTAGTTTTGTTCGATTCATTTCATCGAAAAATAATACAATTTCTTGATCATACCACTGACCAATCTTTCTTTTGACATCGCGAGAATCGGTTAATTTTTATGTCAAGAGGGCTATCATGATTAATATATTTCTAATTATATGTATATATTATAGGTTTAGTCGCCCATATAGGTTCCTTTCCTGAGGCCGTCATCACATTCAAGCTCTAGCTTAAGATGGTGCTCTCCTGCATTTTTGAATTTGTAAATGATGTGTCAACTATGTTTTTTTTTCAAAGGGTATAAATATCAAATTGATTGATATCATGATATGATTAGATATATATTTTAACTTATGTTAATTATATACATGTACCTAGACGTTATATTACACACAAATGCAGAAATAGAATCGAACAAAAAAAATATTAATATAACATTGAAAGGCCTTGAGTGGAAAAGTTGAATTGCATGAGCTGGTGAGCTTATTTCACGAGTTGGCGCCTAAAGAGGAGTTATGCAATATATCATATTGCTATATATTTTGTAATGACTTTCCCCAAGTTAGAGAAATAGTTTCTTTTTTAAATTCACCTAATAGGTTGCCCTCAGATGACAACAAAGGGCTTCGTAGCAGGAACATCGCTTGGATTTGAATCATGTGGTGCCACATTCATCATCGTATCCGACTCGCTTAATACGGCCGATGGTAAGTGGAATCGTTTCCGAGAGCGGAAGGATTGTTGTCTAGTGGTTAAACGCCTGAATCGGGAATCGCAAGTTTCAGGGTTCGAATCTTTGTCGCAGCTATAACGTCATTAGCAAGGGCTTTAATCTATATTTGCCTCTATTTTACTATTGCTGCGGTAAAAATAATTGCAGGGGCCTCAGGGTGAAAAACAATTTGTCTTCTCACGAGGCTTCACGGGGTACACAACATGACTACTACTACTATAACTACTAAAACTATTTAAAAAAAAATCATTATTATCATTGCTGTTATTATCAATACATGTATTCTAATAATCAAGGAAGGTACAAAGGCACGCAGGGGAAATAGTTGTTTCAGTAAGGTATTGCTGTTTGAAAAGACCAAATCAAATATCGCGTAGACCCATTTGTGTTTGACACATATATTGATTATTCAGACTCAATGTTGAATTGCCCTGATTGCAATCATAATAATTTAATGGGCGCCGGTGGATGAATTTATATGGTCATTCCATTCAGATTTGGTAATCATTATGCTGCTGTAGCTCAACTTGATGAAATGTCTACAACAAAAATAGCAAAATAGAGCAATGACGTACAATGTGCCCCGTACTGTGTTTATGCCACCAAAGCATTACAATTTCATGATGTTCGTTTATCAATTGTTCTGTCCACTCATGCCATGTTAGTTTAAGAGGAGCCTTAGGGGTAGGTGTAGAAAATGAATACCAGGACAAACGCCCACCCCCCCCCCCCCGAAATAAAACAACTTTAATTATTCTTCAAGAAACGCTCGTGGTTTTCGTGGAATCACACACATTCTTAATTGGTCATATTGAGAGATATTTTCATTCTAGAATGAAATGGAATGGGACAGAATGCTCACTAACTGAATATATTCTAAGCAAGGATACTTTTGATTAATATATTTCCTCTCCCACCATATAAATCAGGGAAAATCATCAAATTCCTTGAGATAACAAGAGGTAGAGGTGTAGTAGTCGACTGGCTTACGCACATGACTTGAAATGCAAAGATTGTGGGTTCGATCCCCGACAGGGCACAAATGTCCTTTCGGAAGGCATTAATCTACATTTGCCACTCCATACCCAGGCGAGAAATGGGGGTCTGGTAATTGTCCTATGCCTTAACGGTGACTATAATTATGATGGGAATACTCCCCAGGGGTAGAGGTGCTGCAAATTGTGCGTGAATGAATCTGATGACCGGGTTAAAAATAATTTATGTAAAACTCTTAGAGACGGTATTTCGTATCAAGCGCTATATACATCCAGATTATTAGAATAATGACATGGTGTCATTACCCCGGATAGCCTAATCAGTAATAATATTATATTGCTTTAGCCTGGCAACCGTAACAAGGCGCTCAAGCAAGGAAGGATTTTTCTTCTACCGGGTACACATTTACTTCACATAGGTTGGATGGAGAGAGGCAAATTATTTGCCACAATACATTAATATCTTAAAAGCAGGGATTCGAACCAGACACCATGCGCTTTATAGTACGATGCGCTAGAACATGACATACTGAATGCCGGTTGATTTTATACATTCTAGCCGAACATAAATTAGTTTTAGATGATTGGTACACTTTCATACATGCCAACATTTGAAAATCAGAAATCTGTACAAATTATGCTATTTAAAAAAAAAAGAGGAACAATCCTAACTCTCCTATTCAATACTACAGACAAATTTGTACAGGAAGAGGAACACCTGCATTAAAATGATAATTATCTTCTCCCAAAAAGAGGAACGTTCCTTTTTAATCTGAACAGTCGGCATGTATGCACTTTAATGATTGCGGTGGTTATACGTCAAATTTTTGTTCTTCCAATTCCCATTTCAGCGCAAGTAACCTTCGAATCCATGGACCAAAACGACGTCGTTGGCGGGGCCACCAATGTCCTGCAAAACGACATCGACTTCTCAGACAACCAACTACACGTCATCAGCTTGGTGATGATCATCGACATCGAGAATGGAAATACAAGCATTGATCTCAATGGCTCCGTGATCATTGACTTCGCCGTGGATCTAACGGTGAGTTGACATTCGACGTAGTCTTAAATAGGAGGTTCAGTTGTAGTCAGATAAAATACAAATTGGATTTTTTGTTTCGTTTTTATTCCCATACAAGAATAACATTGCAGTCAAAGGAGTCTGAGAAAGAATGATTGCGAAACGCTCTCATATTCGAAATACGATAGTAGAATATACTTCAAAACTTTGGACTAAATTTACGTGTTACCTGTTTGTGTACTCCCATACAGGCCTATGTATTTTTATATGTATTGCTCTTCACTCTATATGACTTTCTTAAAGATTTATTGAGTCAATGTTTCATCGTTTGTATTAATCCTAAAAGTCAAGGTATATGTTAATTCTTCTTTACCAGATATTCAAGCTTTCCCAATGATGACTGGAAAGCTTTATTCGTAAAGCAATTGCATGGCCAATACTCAACTTTATCTTCTAATTCTGTTGACAGATTTTACTAGAAATCTCAGAGATTCCAACTGCCTTTCAATAAGGGGAATTAATGAGCCTTTCTCTTCTTTTTTAAAGTAAAATCACATGACATTCGAGAACTGTTTTGAGTCTCCCTTTTACATTTGCTTCACGACTGAAAGTGTAGCCCAAATGTGTTCTTCGACGCAAAACTCCTGTGCAACTACTACACCCCTTAATTCACCAAGTACTAAATGAACAATTTGTGCAAATACACTTTTTAATCAAAATTACAAAAGAAATTGAAGTAGGCATCACTTGCCCGTTATATCTTAATTTTTAGGTAGGGTTTACTTTATCAAATCTGTGCTGTAATAACATTTCAATGAATTTTGTTTCTATTTTTAGGCCGAAACAAATGCCATTCATTGTGCGTTTATCGCTAACGAAAGGTAAGTCCAATGCTTTTATGATGATGTATTTTCCCCGTGAAATCATCCCCTCGAAGAGGTGCAGTACCCCCATAGGTACCCCTACATCCCGACAATTCCCAAACCTGAAAACCACCCCTTGACCCCCACCCCCCCCCTTCAGCTCTTCATGGCAGTGACATACATTAACTGTAAGAGGAATGCTTCTTATTTTGGGTTTTCAAAGTAATCATATGAACACTAGACCCCTCTCTTTTAATAATAACCGTTTCTTATAAAAACACACTATACCAGTCACAACGTAACCGACCAAAGCGCTTACAATAGATTACCCCGGCGCAGGGTTCTGTTATGAATCTATCCATTACAGTTCACATTCTCCACTCCATTGGAGAGAATTCCAGCCAGTCGCCCTTTTTTCCGAAAACCTCTTTGTTAACCTTAAGTTAACAAAATAGACTGTTTTCCAGGTTTTCGACAGATATTCCCAATTTTTACTGTGAAAGGTATGAAATCAGATCCATTCATTTCAAATTGATTGGAACAGTCCCATGATTCGAATTTGTGATTACATTCTCAATCAATTATCACTGAAAAGGTCACGTCCTAGTTTATCCTCTTTTTCATTATGAAAAACCCCACATAATCCATCAACATTCATTACGCACTCAATCACATGAGGCGCTGGTGCTGAGATTTGTTCGATCGAGCGTCCCATGATACAGAGCATTGATTGGATTTGATACAGTAGATTAAAGCCAATATTAGGGAGGCAAAGTCGAACTACACGAACATGGATGATTTCTTGATCTCTACATCCAGATACATCTAAACGCAGAACAACTCGGATTCAGTTGTGCTTGAGTTACAAAGATATACGCCCGAATTTACAAAGGAGGTTTGTCGACAAACCAAGGTTTCGCCAAACCTCCTTTTGTTCTTTACAAACCAGGTTTGAAAAAAAACGCGTAAAAATGCGTGATATGACGTACGAAAACCAAGGTTTGTCGACAAATCTCCTTTGTGAATTCGGGCCATACAGTGTGGTGCCCAAAAGAATGCACATAAGATCTCCAATTTCAACGTTATCATTGACACAATGGCTTTGGTTCTTCTTTTATTGGGTGTAAAAGCCTTTTTCAACTTAATGACACCAAGATTATTTGGGGTAATGCAAAATTCTGGTTATGGACACATTTCTCACTGCTTGAGCAAAGTAATAGTTATGCTTTTGATCCCGATGCAAACAATATTTCGGATTCCATTTAAATTTGTAATTGCATTTGATCATTGAATTGATACATTGTATACAGTTCTGGAGTCTGGTCGAGTATGGGTATGGAACTGGTATTTGCAAACTCGTCCCTGGTACAATGCCGCAGTAATCATCTCACTAGCTTTGCCGTTCTCTTATCAGCCAAGGTAAGTAACCCCGCCCCTCCTCGCCCTCTCTATTGTATTCTACCTCAGACACTCTCTCTTAGTCTCCATCTCTCTCTTTCTAGCTCTTTTTTTTTCTATAAATAATCTTTCTTTATCCCTCTCTCTCTCTCTGTCTCCCCGCCTTCACTCTCCTCCTCTCTCTCTCTCTCTCTCTTTCCATGTTTCTCGCCTCTTTGCAAGGCTGTAGACTCTCGCCGAATACCAAATGTGAAGTTTCTTAAGTGTAGTGACCGAGTGCAACAAGTATGACGCGAGCCTGTATAATCTAGTTCTAAGCAGTTTCACGCGCCTGAAGTCAAGGTTTAAACCAAAATTAGCCAGTTCGTTCGGGATATATTCCGCTGAGGCTTCACCGATATTCCTAACGCAAAAAGACAAAATATTGGCAAACATCTCCTCAAAGCAGACGGATTTGTCTATCTAGGAAAATACACCCAACATATATTATCTCCTCTAAATGAAATGTTGTCTTACATTTATTTCTTCAGTTTGATACTAAAAAATTAAGCTATCAAGACACAATGAAATGTGACAAATACATACCGTACAAGATATGCAGTTCCACATCTAAGATAGACCGTAGTTCCACACTGTCGACATTAGGTTTATAAAATGATCCACCATCAATCCAAAATAGGTTATCCAGCTTGAAACTTCACTTCAAGATCCACAATCCATTGAAGTTTGGAACTTGTCCAATTCAGGTCTGCAGCTTTAAATGGTCTTGTGATTAGTCATGGAGACGTGAAATGATCGAAAACGAACGCCAGGTTTTCCGTGATAGTCAAGGAGACAATTCCACGATCTTGCAAAGCAAATACCGAATGTAAAGTGACTGTACGTAGCACCAAGAAGCACAAGACCTGGACAAAAATCAGCGGCTGTAACGAACAACAGCCCGAGAATGTTCATTGCATTATGCACCTGTTGGAAAATATGGTCATTAATGGCATACTTGTTCGTAGATTCATTGCTTGAATCTCAAGAAGCATTTAAACAAATCAATTTAAAACAAAGCGAGAACATTTGGTTTGAATTATCTAATGGAATTTCTTTGTTATAATGATAACTTTATAAGACACATTCTCATGAAATCTTGTATCTATAACTCATCATCGTTGTTCTTCTTCTTGTTATCATTCTTATAATTATATATTTTTTTATCATTCTTCTTCTTTTTCTTATCATTATTTATTTCATCATCAGTAGTATTTGTCATTATCATTGTTATTATTATCATTATCATTATATTTATTTCTTATAATTATCATAATCAGTAATATTATCATTATCATTATTATTGTTATTATTATCATGACGTATACAATTGTGTTATGTTTTCATCATTGCAGCCTCCTCAAGGGATACACGCAGTCATACAGAGTTATCTGTCTCGAGTCATGGGGGCGCTGTCCGTTTTGTCCCTCACGGTGGCCATTTGTATTTACTTTGCCACTGGGTAAGTATAAACCAGGGCATCGTTCAAGTATATTTGTGCCGAACGCCCGTTGAAACGTGTGTATCTAATGGACGCGTTTCATTGGATGTCGAAGAACTTGTGCTTACGACGGTTTCGTGAAACTTTGCCTTTTCTCCTAAATTTAGAAAATGTTTTGATTTCGATATTAGGCCCTGCGACAACTGCTCCAGGTATTATTCCGTCCGAAGTATAAGGTTAGGGTTATTTTCTAATTATCTTACAATTTATCATACCCAATGTAAACTTACATTTAAGATAAGTTGAAGGGGGTAAAAATTAGACCAGGAATGACAGAAATTGGGACGGAATAATGATTATCACCAAATAGTTATGATAATAATCGAATTGTTATCTGTTCCGAACAGCACCTGGAAGCTTCTAAAGATTCAGATCCACATGAACCTAGCCATCTCGACAGCCTTGGGTCAGCTTCTCTTCATGACTATGGCAGAGATGACATGGAATGTGGTAAGTTACCCCCCCCCCCCCACTCAGTGTTATTTAGGGTACGCATATGCGTGTTCCCAGCGATCCTCCCCCTTTTCAGCAAAAGTCCGGTGTGTAAAGTCAATACGGGTAAACCCTTTTTCTTTTGTTACGAGCAGGAGAGTTTGGGAACACGCATGGTATCTCTCCGTTCACGGAGGGGGGGGGGGGTGTAAGTTAGGAGTTATTCTTAGTTGCTATGGTATACAAATATTGTATTGAGGGGCACGGTTTTAAACTTTTGTCCAAGGTTGTCTCGAGACTGTACTGCGCCCCCAGACAAGGTCGAGAGGCATAGTGAGGTATCAAAATCACCGAGGAGCTATACTTTACAATATTCGTTATATACACCGTACCCCCGTGTCGATTACATTCTTAAAAAGTAATATTTTAACAAGTATACCTGTCCAAATGCATTTATTGAAGAGTTTTGGAAACTTTACCAGTCTTAAAGCATTAGGCGTGTCTTAAACTAGGTAAATCATGTAGGTAGTAAAGTTATTAGAAAACGATATCTCCAAGGTGCAAAAGTATTTTCTATTTTCCCTATCAATGATATTAAATTAAATCGCTGGGTTCGTTATCAGAGAAAGGAAATTTAGAATAACATTAGTTTCCCCAATCCCTACTACTGGATCATCGTTCATTTGTGGCAATCTTCCATGTCTTACATATAATCTGCAAAACCATTTCCGTCACTCTTAATTACTTCTTATCTAAGAAATATAAATGTAATAGCTGGGACCCCACCCCCCTCAGTTTTGGGACAGCATTTATTTCATTTTATAGGTATCCTCATTTGTTATATATATATATATATGTTTGCCTCCACTGAATGATTGAAATTGAACGGATTTTATTGTACTTTTATTCTTGTTCCAGATAATTTGCAAGACCATTGCCGTCACTCTCCATTACCTCTTCACCTCCGCTCTCGCTTGGACGATGGTAGAGGGCGTATTCCTCTATCGTACAACTGCCGTGGGCTTCAAGCCTCTACATATCGGATGGTTGAGTCTTTTTGCTTGGGGTAGGTATAGCGTATTAAAGTAAAATATACCAAGCAACCTTAAATAGGAATAATTACACATCTACAAAAAGCTAATGACATGGAGATGATGAATATAAAACTTTCTAGCCGCTTACTCAAATAGGAAAAGAATAACGAGAGATTTTCGAGCAGCCTTTCACCGTACCGCATCAACCCGAAAAAACGGAGAGCGAGAGAAGCTCTTTCTTGTGACATCAATATCGGGAGAGAGCACACACGGAACACACAGACACACTGCAATGTTTGCATGATATTGTGCACAAAAGTATTTATTGTTTGAGTACAGTCGCCTGCGCGTCTTTGTTCAAAAAATACTTTTAGGGACGCCAAATATCTTATTCTCCCATACTGACAACCAAACCAACAAAACAATTACAAATATTTAGCGATAGAGAAGAATGCCAATCGTCATCTCGGCTAGCGCTGGAGGTGAAATTTACGAAAAGTAGCATGCTAGATGCGCAGCCCGTTGGGCATGGCCGACGCCAATGACATGTTGCCGTGATCTGGGGCGATGTTGCTCTCTATGCCAGCCCTCCAGCCACGGCGACTGGTTGTAGAATAAATGGGGAAATAAAGTATTGAATACACCTACAGTCCATGCCATGTATTTAATTGATATCCACATTTGACCCAAACTCACCAATTTTCTCTATCATTCGGATCAAGTCTGGTAAAATCCATCCCCGCTCCTTTCACACGAACGGCACCGTCACCCTACTCCGCCCCGTTTCCCTTGCCTCGGGTTGATGCTGGTATGTTTGGGGGTAGTGCAGCTGCAGCTCTGCCTCTGTGGCCATCATCACCGTCACCGAGTTCATTCTCTTTTTATAATTCTCCTCACTCCCCATCCATTGCCCCTATCACTACTAGAACTGTCTTCGATCTCGATGTCGAGGTGCGTTCAGGTTCCGACATTTTGGATGATTTTGTACAAGATTGACCCACCTGACACACTTCGATCTGACCCATTTTTAGTTTCCCATTCATTTTCTACACGGATGCAATTTCATGGGACAAGTTCTGTGATAGGTCTTTTTTGCTATTGAATATTCATAACATGAGCGCGGTCATCTTTTCGTCGCGCGAAAAATCATTTATGAATCTTTGTTACCCCGCTCAACGCGTACATCCTGCAAGCGTTGAAATTGACATGCTTGTAAATGATACAGTCGGCCGCTTGTAATTTACGCGCTAGTTATTTCTTTTGAATTCTTCCGCCGATATCGTGGGAACAATTATACATCATATTAACGCCCCTCCCCCCTGGACCCGCCAATGCTAGTGTTTACAAGTAACTTGATCTATTTCAAAACAAACAAAACAAAATAGGTCAATATAATTATATCATGAGTTTTATTTTTTTTAATAGTTACAATAGAGCAGGGGCGTATCCTGGAATTACCAAAACATGTGGAGGGGGGGGGGGGGGGGGGTACTAATCTAACAATTTGTGACAAACAAAATAAAAAGGTTCATCAGCAGTTTTGTTGTCGTATTGCCCAAGGGGGAGGGGGGGGGGGAGGGGGGAGGCGCAAGGGCCGGTTGTACCCCCTGGATCGGCCAATGCTAGATTTTACAAATAAACTTTGATTGTGCCTGAAGGCATAGTGCACAGTTAATACATCACCACCAGACCCTGCGCAGCTAGAGTGCGCACGTACATCAATGCAGGGATGTCCTTACAAAAAATCTAAACTGTCCCTCACGTACATAATATGTTAAGGTGTTTTAAAACTCTTTTCTAAAATCACAAAACTAACCCTGATTTAAATCATGATGTATTTTCCCTTTAGGAGGCTCGCTAGTGGTTGTTGGAGTTTCTTTCGGCGTCTTGTATGATGGCTATGGCACTACTAAAGTGTAAGTTTTACTTGTATTAAAACCTGATTAAATCTTCAGTTTGTGTCGCTTTATTCTTTAAGTTTTTGCCTATTTTGCCAGATTTCGGCTTTCTGTTTTATTCTTGCGGTTTAATCCGATGAATGCAAGAAGAAATGTTTTAGCATGTCTCTTTTCGTTGCTATTCTTTGTTAAATAATGATCGTGTAGTACATCATTAGGTAACCTTGAATGAGGCGAAGGAGAGAGACAGAGAAAGAGAGAGAGAGACACACATGCATACACACACACGCCAACACATACACACGCATACAGAGAGAGAGAGATGGATAACTAGAGAGAGAGAGAGAGAGAGATAGGGGAGGACAGAGAGTGAGAGACAGAGAGGGAATACCACATAAAACAATTTTGATGATAACTAATGGTGAAAATCATCCCCTTCTTTCTCACCATGAATATTATTTTCCTCTGCACGGAAATCATACATCCGATAATGGCGATCACCACTTATGATCTAAGGATTTTATTCTGTCAATGATGCATGCATAATTATAAGTATAGGATGAGAGCTTGGGTTGCGATTTAAGGGTAAGGTTAAAGGTTTGGGTCCACGGTTCATGCTCGTATTTCGATTAGGATTGGAATATCTGAGACCGATTTCCGCAAAGGTATATTTAGATAATCGTAGTGGCACTAAATAAAATGTGTTAATACAAGGAATAAGTTGAAACCGTAAGAAAAACTATTTTCAATTATTTTGTACTTTTTACAGTTGCTGGCTTCGTCACGATGACTACACCATTTACGTATTTGTTGGATGTGTATTCGCAGTGCTCTTGGTATGTATAGAAACAAATCCTTCATTAAAATAAAACGAATGGCGCTTTGGTTCATTGTGATAGTGCATTATATAGCTTTAGGTGTTTGACATGCTTTACCCCCTCCCCCCATAAAAATAGTTCTGGATCCGCCCCTGAGTAGGTCCACCCCTGTTTTCGTGTTAGCCCCTAGGGACATGACAGAAACAACCTGTTTTCAATGTGAAGATGAAAGTTTCAAGATTGTGTCTGTTTCATCAAACTACGAATTGCTCAATATACACTGTCGCTCAAAAAAAACCATAGAAAATGCAATAAATTTTCAATAATTTTTTGCATTTTACCCCGGTTTCCAACATAAAAAAAAAATCTTCTGTGTGCCCATGCCTTGAGCCATAATGCATGGCCGTCCAGAGGATTTTGTTATGTTGGGGACCGGTGTAAATGCAATAAATTATTGAAAATTTATTGCATTTTCTGTTTTTTATTATATTTATGGAAACTGCCCCCTACCCTAGCCCCCGCTGCGTACAGTCATGGTTCAGTGACAAAACAATGGCCTCGTAACTGCGAGGCCCCATGATCAAAACCGTGTCGATGTGCTTTAGTTGTGCGCTTTTGTGAAGCATTAATCCTCATTACTGTCATTTATGACTTAAGGGCATAAGTCCCCTAGTTGATAAGCATAGTAGCATACACATGCTTTAGCAGTCCCGCAAAACACACATTGTCAAATTATTATTAAATACAGTCTGAGAATGTATACTATTATCTAGATCTATTATTTTTAAATTATTTTTTTAATAATTCCATAAATTAGGGTAAAACTAAAATATTCCACCTTTATGAGCGACAGTGTAGTTGTTTGGGTACAATATCAGTGGTTAAGAAACGTAAAGGGGTGTGTCTGTCTTACGGCCTCCTCTTTTTCCCTATCCGACATTATCGATGCCGAAATGCAGAATACGTCTTTAATTTTGAAAAACAATCTTTCGTTTTTTGCAGTTCAACTCGATGATCCTATTCTTTGTGATGAAGTCCTTCATGGCACTCAAGGCCAACGCGAAGAAAGACGAGTTAGACAAAATCAAGTAAGTCATCAAACACAATTATACTTTTCAGCCTCATGTTCATTGTATCAAAGGCATGATATTTTACTGACACGTACTTCTTCAGATTTACGTATACTGCAATCTGCTACTCACAATGTCCCGACAATGTCGACAGCCATCTCCTACATTGATTTACCAACTAATTGCGAATACATTACAGCAGTGGTAACGATGTTGGTAAAAGCGAGGGGGGGGGGGGGGGGGGGTAAGAGCACATTTGTTCACCCTTTAGCACACACGATTTTGTTTAAACTTTTGTTTTTATTTGACAAAAAGTAAAGCGGGGTTATCCTCCTATATCCACACATTAAACAAAATTGAGGGAGGGGGGTTTACCCTCAATAAAAACCCGTCTGCGTACGCGCCTGGGTTCAATGCTCAATAGCTGGATCGAACAAACCCCCCCCCCCCCATTGACTTCTCTTTTTGTGTTTAAAGAGAAGGTTGAGTTCTGGGAAGAGGTGAAAAAAAATTGTGAGCATTACTCATTCTTATTATGCAAGTGTGGAAGAACATCAGTTAAGACATGTTCCCTGAAAAGCATGGCTCTTCAAATGCCTTCATATTCTAAATATGCATGTAACATCGTAAAAATCGGGGGGGGGGGGGCCGGCTTTTTACGCCACGTGTTCGTTTAGTCCCATATACATCTTTCTGTGCAAGTGTTTGTAACTGTACGAAGACTTGGCCACATTTCTTATCATTTTGATGATTCCAGAACCTTGCAATACACACAAATTCTTATATGCTAGATGATCAACATTTTCTGGTCGGTTCCACACCGTTTCTTTCACAATGCAATCGCATGACCAGAACTCAACTTCATCTTTAAATGGGGCAACGGTAACTACACTCTATCCTCATTATATTGCCATAATCTCTCGACCGGTGTCCCCCCCCCCCATCCCCCCTTTTAGGGATAGCGACACAAGAAACGGTACACCCACTGACTGCTCTGTTTTTGTGTTTAACTAGGGCGATGGCTCGTGCACTGCTGATTCTACTTCCGATCCTTGGTCTGACTTGGTTCTCAGGGGCCGTCACGAGCATCACCACATCTGATAACGTCATCTTCTTTCAGTATCTCTTCACCATCTCGTTCGGTCTGCAGGTATGTTTCCATTCAATATATAAACTGTTTCAAATCAGTTTTGATCATTGTGCACATCAACACTGAAACTGAATTCATTCTTATATAGGTGGCTTTGGCGGAACTCGTGATAGATAGCGGGCAAAGAAGTCCAAACATCTTGGAGATGGAACAATGACCTCTCAATGAAGTGACCAAAGAAACAATGTAGCACCATGCTAACCTTAGGCCTATCCCTGCATACTATGAAGGGAGCTAGGGGGGGGGGAGAAGGTCCTTCAATATTTTTCTTAAAACTTAATGGCAAAAAGCTATGTCGTTCTAAGAGCCGACAGTCGTGATAATTGGACACACTGTTCTACCAAATTCTGTACTTATAAAATGCTATAATAACCAATAATCTATTACTGATGAGCGGGAATTTATTGCAAACCTCTATGAGGTGGTCGATTCTTCCGGTATATTAATTAAATTCAAAGCCATGATTCCCAATCAAATCTTGTGAGCAAATGTCAATTAATTACAGTCAATTGCACCAGCGTCCAATATAATAATGAATTATAATAATACATGTGTATGATAGTACAATCGTGAGACTTAACTATATCAAATCCGATCCTCTACTTGACTTATTTGATTATCATTGTTAATCGCGGTACATAGTGGTAGTGGTGGTTATTACGAAAGGGCACCAGCGCATCGCCTTGGTTTCGAACCCGGGTCGCTGGATTACGAGACCACTGCTCTAGAAATCATGACAAGAAGCATTGTCACTGTGTCTAGAATTATGAGTTGATTGCTTTACTCAAAACATTCTTTTCACATTCTTGTCTTATTCTCTCCTCATTTTTCTTCATTTTTTAGGGGGTCTGCATTCTCATTTTCCACTGCCTCCAAGTGCCAGTCGTAAGTTTTGAAAAATTTGTATCACGATTATCATTATCTAATTATAAGTAGTATACAAATATTTGTTGGTGTCGGTCTGAATCTATCAAGCTCTTAATTAAGTTGCATTGGTTACCAGTAAAGCATATAATTGCATTCAAAATACGTTTGCTTGATTACAAAGCATTAATAGGGTCCAGCCCCAAAATATTTGTCTGCATTTTAAATCACATACATATGCACGTAACTTGCGAAGTACACAAGACGAGCTGCTTTATTAAAGCTACCTCACATTAAAACAAGGTACCTCTTGGAGATTGCGTTTTCAGTTGCGCTGCTCTAAAGCTTCGGGATAACCTATCACTAGACATAAGAAAGAGCCTCATCTGTTGCTGGCGTCAAATTCGCACTTGTGTTAAGTAGCTTTGGAATAGTATTTATTTTAACTTTTTGTCTGTAAAGTAGCACTGTTATGAGTTTTGTTTTCATCACAGCGCGTTAAAGTATATTTACATCGAAGCTGCGCTTCATAAATTGCTCTAATTATCATTAGCATTCTTGAAACGTGGAACAAAGGAGGTATTAATGAAACTTGTCTTATCCACCCTTTTGATATATATTCAACATGCCGATATCGTAAACCATATCTCAATTGTAGCGATTGGTTTTCATCATTAGCTACACACTTTTTCATGAAATCTTTCGACAAACTTGATTGATGGTTGAGTTATATTGACCTGATTTAAACCAAACGTTTCTTTTTATTCTTCATGTGCTTTCAGATAAAAGCGACTTTGAAAAATCGATTTCATCGACGAGTTCAAGACAGCTCATGGATGTCGAAATCTGGAGCTCCAAGATCTACGACTACTTCAACGTTTTGAACACGAGATAAGCATTAGCACGCTTTGCAAAAATGATGGTGTTAAATCTAACACCACATCGGTATCTTTACATTGCCACATCATATAAGAACACCAGTATCGAATTAAACTCAAGTCATTGTTAAGGTGTCGTTGTCGTTGTCGTTGTCACCGAACTGTGAATCGCGTTGTTCCCGGTTCCCAAATCTTGTGTCGGCAATTAATGATTTACAGAAAGCAAGAGGAAATTACTGGAATGAAATAAATGTTTACTTGCCTTATAGATTCACCTTGAAAAATACACGCAAAATCTGCAATTATTGTAACATATACTGCTTGAATGAACTTGCCTTTGTACGTAAATATATATGTTATAAAAAACAGTACATATCGAATAGATACATGTAGATATGACATATATTCGCAGTTTAGTCACAGATTACTTTAAGACCAAGCACAGCGTTGTCAAGATCTTGATTTTGATGAAAAACATATCTTTCCTGGTTCAACAGTGTAGTTGGTCTATGACAAGAAATATTATTAAGTTTCCTCAATTAATAATGAAAGGTAAGATACAATAAGGCAATAGGTCGGGGGAGTCTGCTCTCCCATAAGTTGATTACATTGATACATTGTGAAACATTCCCTTAAAGATAACTACTTGACAACGCTTTGGCGGCGATGATTTATGTATTATAGCCTACTTTTTGTAATATGTTTGTGCGCAATTAAATATACTTGGAAGACATTCAATGACGCTCATTTTGTTATCAAATGCCTTTCAGGGCAGTGTATTTTATCGACATCGCTACCACTGCTGTAATAGATTTTCAATCGCGCAATCTTTCGGTGAAGGCATACATAAAGCGATTTCCGGTCCCTACACTCAAGCATCATCAATTTGTGATGCACTGTGGGACATGGCTGTCGACACATCGGGACACCTTGAGCGGCAGATGGCGATGTACGTCAATCTGAAGAAGTGACAGTAAAATACCCTGCCTTTAACATCACATATTTCCGCCCTTTTTTCTTACACATGACTGAATTTTTGTCTGTATATAAAGCATTGCTTATGGAATAAAATACAATTAGTTGTAAGACTTTGTTTTGATATTCCATAACAGAAAATAAAAGAAATGTACAGCATTGCAACGGGTGTACTCCTCTCGGAAATCTATAAATATTTACAATATTTTAGGGATAATTAAGATCTATATGACTTTAGCCGTAGTACTTATAGTGTTTGGGGAAAAAGTCATTACAGCAAAAAAATAGTGTCACGATATGCCTTACGTGTTCAAAAAAAGTCTAATTTCATGAAAAGTACAATATGTATTACAAAAAATATAATGTAATTATTTTGAATAATCATTTGATAATAAACTATGTACTACTATATATATTTTTCAAAAAGCTATTGTATAGTTTATGCCATATTCTATTTTCGAAGACAGTAGAGAGCATTTTTATTGTTAAATGCATATGATGGAATGTTGTGCATAATTTTGATTGGTTTATTTACATTTTTCCCATATTAGATGTCTATTATTAAACTGTACATTGTCATATTTGAATTCGATTGCAGAATGGCCATCCTTTGATTTTTGTGTGCAATATTGTAATATAAACTATGCAGACATAAAGTGCTTTCTATAAAATATTAGGAATAGCTTTGCCGTGTTGCGTTTGCCATTAGTTTAACATAAGGGACCCGTTTATATTATATATCGTAAGAAAAATAAAAAAGAACGCGAAGATGCTGGGAAAATTCATAATTATGCTTATTTCACTATACAATAAAAGAACAGGAGTTCTTCTAAGTAATTTATTCATGGGTAATTTGTGTTAACTCTTTCTCGTACTACTTGCTTTTGTAATACTGAGATACATGTTGCATAAAGATGGAAATTGTTTAATTGTGAGCAATAATGCTTATTCCTCATTATGCAGCATGGCTTGCAGGGTTATATTAACATAATTATTTCCCACATCTCCTACATGTTTTAAAAAGGAGTTGGCATATATGTATAAACAGGGTGGACCATAAAACGGACTTGTATACTAACAATTATGTGGGGCAAATTTCATTTTTACTAGTATATGGGGAATCTTCATGAAAGAAAATGAGACCCAATTCACCGAAATTGGTTAGGTATCTCTTTTTTGTGAAGCAATTGTGAAGACATCCATTTGCAGGGCTCTTTGCCGAAAATTACATTTCATTGTGTATTTTCGGAAAAAATTATTAAAGGGATAGTTGAGTTCTGTTTTAAGGCCGCAAATGCCTCCAAAGTGCATTGTTATTTCTCTTATTCAGATCTATGACATTTGTAGTGCCCTTTTAGATCTTAAAATTACTATGAAGGTAATTTTAGACCCCAAAATGTGTGAAATTTAGCCAATACGGTCATACCAATTCAGCCCCACTTTACCACAAAATACGGTGACCGTTAATTAATTCATTAATTGATAATAACAAACATGGGCCGGCTGGTTGTGCGTAATATAACCAACACGAAAAAGCAAACAAAAAAAGCCAACATCGGCATTGGCTGAAATACAACGTAAAAGGCGCTATTTCGTTTTTTCAACAGCTTTTTCAAATTATCGAATATTTGTTGTTGAACACAATTATTAGAAAACCGTAATAATTATGGATATTTCAGCCGTTTTTTAACCTATTTTGATCCAAAAAAGATGATTTTGTCATTTAAATTGTATGTTCTTTCACATTTGACACTCAGTTTTTCATTATCTCACAAAAGAAATTTTTGTGTAGCGCCCTCTGCAACAGAACTCAACGATTCCTTTAAGATGAGCTTTGGTCATTACGTCAGCTTGAATACAACCCTAGCATTTTAATGACTTGTTAAACACAGACTTGCAATTATACAAATTGTTTAAGACACTGTTTTATTGAAACTAATCTTATTTGAACTTTTACCTTGCGTCACAAAATGCTCGCTATAAACAAAAACCCTTTTGTAAATTTGTGAATTTTGATATGATAATCATTTTTCATTTCGCAGGTATCAGTGATTTTGACCCCACATTACTGGAAGTATGTCTTAGTCCGCTTTTATTGGGCTAACATGGTATTGTCAATAATTCGAGGTTATTTTTTCGGCTCTCCACTGTGTCAAATGTTAAAGTCCTTCACGCTTAATAGTTTTTCGACATCACTTTCAGGGGAAAATAAAATAATACAGAGATGTTGTAAACTCAGGCTTCCAACGGTCATGGAACAAATATATTATTCTGGAAAGTTATGGAAACTGAAAAAGAAAAATCTCCCCAAGTATTGGAAAGTCACAAAAATGGATCGTGTTTGTGGACCACGTGAGACTAAAGCAGACTTTCAGTTTGAACTGGCAATGATCGTTGTATATATATACGTCCGCAGTTTTGATGCCGTAACCCATACAAAAATTCTTTTTATCTGGTCATAGAAAAGCCAAAAATGGGTCATAGACAGTCGCGGAAAGTCGTGAATTTTTGTTTTAAATCTATGTTGCAACCATGGAACTCATTAATATACATTACGGAAAATAAATAAAATCTGAACCTCTTGAAAACAAAATTTGCGTATTCGTATTTGTTTTGTATACTATTTCCTGTACATTTATATTTCACTGAACGCCATTGTGATTGTCATATGAATAGTAATAAAATATAAGTTGCAAAACGTGTTCGATAGCATAACCAAACATCTTACAGACTGTGCTGGAACAGCAGACTATCACTGAAAGGTATGTCGAGCCAATCAAGTGGTTCACTGCATGGGAATGACTAAATAATTTCAAAACAGGCAATACAATTAAGGGAACAAACTAATACCAAAATAAATAAAAGCAAAAAACAAAACTACGTCACATTAAGAATGTATCCATCCATATACATATATTTTACATTTAAAAGTTTGAAGTCCTGTACCTGAAATAGTGTCCACAATATAGACAGGAGAGCGTTCAATAGACGGACAGCAGGTGGAATGAAACTTCTGTCTAGGGTACATGTTTATATAACAGGCAAAGTGAGGGCATGGGAAGGCATAGATGGACTCGAGCGGGTGACTGTGCGCCTTTCGTATTGTAGAAGCACTGTAATTAAATATATTTCTTTTAATTCTAAAAGACAAATACAGGAGATACAGATTTCAAAGTTAATGTGGACAATTTGTTTGTTAAAAGGTAATCTATCTCTCTATTTATTTTTATATTACGCTTGTTCTTGTTACCACAAATATCTACCAAGATGGAAATATAAGGCCATGTCTCGGGACACCACGTTTTGAAAGAGATTTTGTATTGTACTATGCGGTCAATTATTTCCATTAAAAGGGAGATTATTGCTATCTTGTATTAATTATGTAAAGCCTATGATTTTCCAGAAACGACAACATTTCAACCTCGACTTCTCTCTTACTCTTAAACTTTTTGTTTTAATTTTATTTTTTAATGATACTTTATTTCCTTCCTCAGAAATTCACATAACAAGAAATAAGTAATATAACACAAGATTGTTGATACAAGACACTTCGTGAATAACATCAGTAAATTAACAACATAGAAACAATCTCAGATTCTACATGATTCTACATTTTTGTTCTTGCATGTAACAGTTTATAATCAAAATAACAGAAGAGGAAGGTTTAAAGTTACACAGTCCCACCCTATCACATACTCTCACACTAACAAACTCATGACACCCTCTCTAGCCCACCCACATTTAAACACACGCTCATACACTCCCACCCACACACGCCTCACACGAAAATAAATACACCTACATGCATAAACACCATCTTATCTTTCTGTCCTCATTTGCCCCACTCTCTCCATATGGTTGAAGAATAAAAGAAAGATTTTAATGATATTGAAGTGCTTACGAGTGGCTGTAGATGTAGATGAGCTTTGCTTTTTTGGAGTACAATGATACACTCGTTTAAAAGTGTACAGTATACCTTCATATCAACATTAACAAAGTTTCCTCCATTACACGCATTCGTATACCTAACCCTAACCTAAACCCCAATCGCGACCCTTCAAACAATTCTCTTCATGGGCAATGTTCTAGGATGTTTGTCCATAATTATGATAATCAAAAGATTGGGAAAGCTCACAAATTATCTCTAATTTTTACAATCTGTTTACCAAAACTCACTTCTCGTTAACATTGTGCTGCACAGTAGAGAAAACGCGTTTAAGTAGGCTTGACATGAGTGCAACCCTAAAAACTGATTGGATAGAAAAATCAGGAAAAATACAAACAGGAATGATATATATATATATATAGGGAGGAGAGCCAATTTGTTCGCTTCATGATTGTGGAATTATAAAAAGATAGTTTATTGTAAATGCAATTGTTGGCAATGAAAGGAAAAAAAAGAAAGAAGAGAGGTGAAATAACAAGCATTATTTAGCTCTCCTTGAGATACGCTGATGCGAGCCCTCTTGTTCTACTGGTTGCTATGGAGTTATGTCACACCATACATACTTTATAGGGAAAAGATATTAATAGAATGCTCTCTTTATTCTTTAACATCTAACTGTAATTATGAAAAGCATCAGCCGAGACCTTGTTTGTTTCCATCTCATATTTTATTATGTTTGATTGAATGGCTGTACTATCAATTAAACATATTTAATGAGGGGGCTGTGATATCTGACATAATTCTTTGAGAGTTTAAGGTTGACGAGGAAAGATGGGTCAGATGAGTAATAGAGCGGGATTGGGGAGTAACAATAACCTAGAAGGGAAGAGTAGATTACAATTAAAAATAGATTTAAAATACACAATGTTGGTGCTTGGGTAGAGAAAATCAAAATGGAATGGAACAACCTCTCATACAAGGTTATTTTAGCTAAAATGGCGGGTTAGGGGCGGAGTGATAATTGAACTGAATTCAAGAGAAGGCGTGGTCAGTCGTTGTCAATTAAAGTGTTATGATAACAGGCGCGGATCTACGGGGGGGGTTTAGGGGGTTTAAACCCCCCCTTGGGCGGCCCAGAAAAAAAAAAAAAAAAAAAGGGGGAAAAAAAAGAAAAAAAGAAAGAAAAAAAGAAAGAAAAAAGAACGCACGCTGGAGAGAAACCCTTTCAAGTGCAAATATTGTGAGAAGATATTCAACTCATCTGGTAACTTAACCAAACACATGATAACTCTGGATATAACTGTGTATTAAACTGTTACTTGATTTAAAAAGACGTTATCATGCACTGCTTTTTATGGTCTCCATTGTGTTAATAGATGCCAGGAAAACATCACTTACGGGGTTCAAATAAACACCCCCAAAAAAATCGGCTCGCCGCTTCGCGGCTCGTGGACGATGCTCCGCATCGTCATTATTTTGGTCAACCCCCCCCCCCTTAGCAAAAAGCTAGATCCGCCCCTGGATAAACGCTCAAGGGTCGTTCACATATCAGATGATAAGGTGATAAACCGCGGCGAGGCTTCTGCTTCTTTTTTGTTGTGCGCGCGCGTGTGTGTGTGTAATTGTTTTTGCAAGTGAAGGGCAAGTGGGTAAAAAAAAGGAGGTAGATGCGCGCAACAAAGTCGTATGCATGCTCACTGATCTGGATGTTAAGAAATGCTGAAGTGTGAAGCGCAATATACTCATTTTGCCGCGTTAGTTCACGGAGCGTATGTGAACAAGGTTTTGAGTTTCAAACCGTTTCGATTGGCGAATCACTGGAGGTCACGTGGACAAAGCAAACTGGTAGAAAAGCACCTTACACTCGTCTTCCAACTCATGAGCTTCAGTATCGAGTCTGATACCACATACTTCGGAGCTATCTTTTATTTCTTCTTCTTAAAATTGCTTGGCAGTTTCATCTCACGTATCATATATGTTTTTCATAACTTCTCCGAAATGGGAGTGACAGCCAGATATTCAGCGTCTCGCAGCATAGCTGTTCAGCGTGAAAGTGGTCTACTTCTGAGGAGAAATTAAAAGAACAATTTGCACAACATTCAAGCTTTTGAAGGAGACACGCCATTTATGTTTTTAAATGTATTGATATTCCGCCAGTTTTCTGTTTGTTTCTGCTTCTTATTGACATTAGAAGGTATCGTTTGATTACACTGCTGCAGTAATAATGCATTTAAATAATTTTCGATCGGAAAAATGTATTGATATTCCGCCGATATTCTGTTTTCTTTCTGCTTCTTATATTTCTGATGTCTGAATCCATTTGACACTGACTCATTGTGTGTTCTTTTATTAGACGAAAGAAGACATCGTTTGCGCACCTGCAATAATAATACAATTTAATTATTTTCGATCCGAAACAAATTATTGATATCCCGCTGGTCTTTTGTTAGTTTCTACTTCTTATATTTTCCATGTCTGATTCCATTTGATGCTGACTCGTGTTTGCATCTTTTGTTCCAATCAAAAAAAATTGACAATAGAAGAAATCGTTTGATTACGCTGCTGCAATAATATGGCTTTTCAATGTTCCCGAGCAGTGTTGTGAACACATAAGAAATTTATTGATATTTCGCTTATCTTTTTGTTTGTTTCTGCTTCTGATATTTTTCTTGTCTGAATTCATTGAGCCTGTGTTTTTGTGTTCCGATCGGAAAAATTGACAAGATAAGAATAGTTTGTTTACGCTGCTGCAATACTAATGCATATTAATTTATGACTGAAGCTAATCGTTCAGGAATAGAATCTTCTAGGAACACATCATTATATAAATTAAATGGTGGAATATTTATAGTTTTACATGAGCTGATATGGAGAACCAACGTGGACAGAACCTTGGTGATTTAATAACTTTTGGATTATTTCTGAGTGTGGTAAGTACCCAAATTTTTTGTTTTGGGTTTACACGTAAATTATTTCTTATTTTAAAGGATAATTAAAGGATAACAATTTATCCTACGTATTGCGGACAAACACATCCCTTAATACAAACATTAAAGTAAGCCAATTAAGGATTAAGTAAGAATTTGAGGACACTAAACAACACGTTTTGTGGCGAGACACTTTTAATATACAGTAGTTTGAGAAAAAAAAATTCTTTAATCTCAAAGAAATATAGAATTTTCTTACCATCCTTTTGATTGGTTATCCAAAAAAAGAAGAAAGTTTTTCCCCCTCAAACATCCCCCCTTAAGTAAAAAAGAGAAAAAGATAAAAGAAAGGGATTCGGGGGGGGGGAGGGATCTAACAACATTCCCCTTTTGAGTAAGAAAATTGGGGAAAAATCAGGAACAAATTAGGAAAATTCGGGAAAATAGGGGTAAAATCGGTTTAAGAAATAAATAATAATTAATCGGGAAACCGATTTAAAATCGGGTAATTATCAAGCCTGGGTTATTAAAAAACATGTTATATTGCTAAATAAAAAAAAGTTTTGCCTTTCAAAAATGCAATCATGCATCGTTTAAATTTTTTAAGAAAATAATGGAGACCTTTTTATTTATTCATGTTTTCTCATCAGAAATGAAAATAAAAGGAATATGGTAAGCTTTATTCACACTAGAAGAAAAATCTGACAAAAAACTGATAAAAACCCATTTTCCGACTTCGTTCCTTTTTTCTCAATCCTACCCGTTTTATCTATATATCCCATTTAAAGCAATGATATTTTAAGGAGAATCAACTAGATTGGGCTTATTGTGATAAATAATTGTTATTCGGTTTGTAGTTTGGGCGGTTTGACTGAGCTATTAAAAGGAACCTGCTTCCATTGAATATTGTTGAATTAAAAAAAATCGAGGACCAAGATGCAAATGGTCATTGATTTTGTGCATCTTCTTTGCAACTATAACCTATTGAAGAAACGAATATGTGGCCAGACATTTTAGCAGTTTTTTTATATACAGTAACCCGAAAAAAAACTCAAACTCAATTTTTTTCTTCTAAAAGAAATATAGAATGTTATTACCATTATTTTGATTGGTTATTTAGAAACAAGTGAATATGCTTCAAGAAAGTCATGTTTTTTGTTGCAGTTATAGAGCTAGAAAAAGTTTTGCCTTTCAGAATACAATCAAGCAGCGTTTACATTTTTTAAGGGAATAATGGAGACCTATGCAAAATATGAAAATTTAAGGAATACAAATATTTAAAAAGTTACAAAATTTAAGTTAACATGATATAAACAAAAATACAAAACATTCAAACAGAGTTCAGTTATATAGCAGTTTATTATTGTTTTTACAATCAAAATAAATGGAAAAAATACACAAATCTTAAAATGGCTTCAAAGCGACTTAGTAAGTGAACCACTAAACAAATATCAGCGATCTTTTAGCGAACCACTAACGAGTTGGCTCTACGTGATGGCTCCGAATTATATTTAAAAGTTTCAAAATAAAATATATACAAAATTCCTGGCGTACCCTAATGTTCTCTGTTAGAACTAATTCGAAAGTAAATTACCGATACAAAACAAGAAGAATTGCCCAAATCAAATGATGAATGAATAGGAGGATAATTTGCTTTTTTTATTTTCGATTTTATCGATGGTTTCCTTCTTGCAAATATTTCCTTATTTTAGGTGATACAGTGAACACAATTACATATTTTACTGATCGTTTTGTTCTATAACTCCACGATTCGATTAGCAAAAATTAGGAATTTTTGTGTTTTATATTTGCCAGTGTAAATTTGAATGTACCAATGTGAGGAACATTCTGAATATTCTCAGAAAACAATTCCCTCCTTGTCCACCTCTTTACATAAATGTACTTTTTCCGACTCGGTTTTTGGAGCATTAATTTTAAATTAAAAAAATACTTTAACGGGCGTCATGGACACATTTTCGGTGTGAAAACTTGTAATCTATGTCAGAGGGAACTTGCTTTGTCGTAAAAAGATACATTATTACAGCAAAATTATATTCTCCTTTCTGCGAGGGTTTCCTAATTAAAAGATTCCAGGTTTTCCGTTGCCGGTGAATAATACCAAGGTTTATGGTTGATGAGACGAGCACCTCTGTTTTTTTAAGTTTTGAAGAGTGTCAAACAATAACCCCGTACAAGATCACAATGACTTGAAAATATTACATATTGTATACCATTTTTAATGTTTCTTCATTTACTAAGTTTTCTATACTTCTGAGCATAAATAATCCTGAACTATTTTTTTTTGCAAGCATCTGATATGTTTACGTCATTCAAGATTATTACTCCGAAATGTTTACACGATTGAACCCTTTTTAATTGAAATTCGGCCCCATCTTAAAAAACAGTTGATCAGAATCAATCGCATGTTCTTTACTCACTCAGAGGTTTGCAGTATCCTATCTATTTTAGTTGGGTTTGATATCAATCGCAAATGAGTTGCAATTAATCGTAATTTATAAGACGAGGCCCTGATATATACTGATATTAAGGTCTACATCACGAATTATTATGTAATCGTTGGGTTATGCCTTACCAAAGAGTAATAGTGCTTACACTTGCGTTCGAACCCGGGACGTCACAGTTAGTATACGAGACCACGGAGTTTGGTTCTTTTGTTCATTATAATCAAGTTCTCCTGATCAATTGGTTAAAGAGATAATACAAAAAATCATCTGAATGGGTCGACTAACAGCCTGAGGTTTGCAATGGTATTCTAAATATATTGATATAGATCGCATTCTCTTTTCTGCGAAAGTCATTTCCTGACAATTATTGACAGGGCTTTTTCCCACTAAGTGTAAAGGCAATTCTTTTTGTATCTATTTTTCTGCAGTTAATAACGGGGGCCAATGGATCATGTAGTCTTGTTTCAATGAGTAAGTCTTATTCAAATGAATGTGCACATCACCAGTTAACTAGTATTCTCGTCATTCATGATATCTAAGCTTTAACAATATGTTACTCACGACCGATTCCCGACAGTCTGAAGTGGAAGTGTCAGAAATCAAATCGTCCAAAATATTTGAATGGGTGCTACATCTTTGTACATTACGGCCTTCAAAAGACAGGAATTTATTTCGAGTTGATCATTTTCAAAAATATACATCATTGGAAAACTCATACTATGTTATTCCATAGGAAATCATATCCTCGCCAGAAGTAACAGGCACGACTGAGCAGGTAAAACTATTTGCAAACGTTTGGAGGTACATTACACATTTGTTTGACGAAACTGAAGAGGCAGTTAGACAAATATCCCTGCGCCTTGTCAAGCACAAATTGTGCTTCCTCTTTCTAACATAATTACGGTGAGATATGGAAGATAAGAATATGGGCTTTTACTTCAGTATGTATCTCATACATAATAATTAATGATCTCATTTATTGGTCTATTCCAAACTACAAAAAATTGGGTTTCTGTCAATGTTCAGGCCAGTTCAGACTGTCTGAAATCGGTCATGTTTCATTTATTGATCTTAATTGTGTTTTCATTTTGATTTATAAATCAATTTACAAATTAATTTAGGTTTCCATCATCGTTTCCTTAATCAATAAAACGCAACACGATGATAAAAATAGTAATAACTCGAATTTGGATGCATTTAAACTCCCCCGTCAGAATAAAACCCCGAGTCGGCTTCAAAACGTAGACAAAAGCACTACTGGTTTGACGTCACCGCGATTTCGAGCTGATTTAGCCTTTCCTCCTCCAAAGAAGCTTGAAATTCTCTGACATTTCGAATTTATTGATTATGTGGCCATTTAGATTGTCAATCATTAATATTGTACAAGTTTTTATGCCCATATTAAATGAAATTTCAAATTGTGCGCCGGGCTTTACCTTGTCGACGAAACTGGACGGCACGAATGATGTGTCATCAAACATGTCACAGTTCGGTAGATGGTCCATGGTATTGGGGCCCTGCTCACACTCAATCGATACTTCATTGTTTATCCAATATAAATCATTTTCGAATTACGTGATATATTATTGTCATGTCCGCATATTTCAATAGGAGACGGTAAAAAATGTCTATATATAGGCCTATCTATGTATATTTACGAAAATCTATATATTGTTCAGTTGCGAACAAGAGCCTGTTCAGCTATCAACATATAATTGTTGACAGCTGGTCACACCAGCAGTCCCTGTTAGGAGAGTCCAAAGAAGGGCAATCAAAATGGTTCGCTGCCGACTTTGGTTGATTTATATGTAGTCGAGACCGGGTTTGTTGCTCTTTTCTTGAATTGCAGCCACAACAGGAACTCCATGCAGTGGACTAAGAATATTTGGTAAATGCAGCTCTAGCGTACGGGGAAATATCAAGGTAACTAGCGCAACCGTGAGCGTCGCCTCTGGTAACAGCGTCGATGCAACTGAAGCAGCCAACAACATCATACAATGCAGCGAAAAGGCCTGCACTGAGCTGGCCTTTTTTCTACTGGACCACTACTCAAGGCAGTTCTGTCTCACCTTGGATACTACGTATACTCAGTCTACTAGTATAACTCTCGTGAATGCAGTGATTACAGTTTCTTATTCAGGTAAAAACACCTTTTTGTACATATAATACGGAAATTCATTTGATATTATTTAGTTTAAGCAATGGGGCTTATTAATATGTGCAGGTATGGTGGATTAGTGGATATGTCCCAAATCTTTGATTCACAAAGTACGGGGTTTGAATCCTTACCACGGCACTCAAGTCCTATGGCAAGCCATTAATCTGCATTTGACACTCTTCACCCCGGTAATGTAAAGGGGTACCCAGTAGGAAGAAATCCCTCGTATGCCAAGGCGCCTTGTCAGGGCAGCTCGGCTAAAGCAGGGGGTAATGCTAGTAAAGCGCTTAGAGACCATTGAAATATTGCTATTATTAATATCAATATCTTTTTCATCATTATCATTATCATTCTAATTATTATTGAATAGGCTAAGTTATACAAAGATAAATCATTTTTATTCATTGATAAACTCGTTTATACTGTTTATCTATGTACAGTTAAGAACAAAATTATTCATACCCTTACCAAGTTTTGTAATTTGTTATAGTATGTGAACATTTTATTTGGACCGATTTATGTCAATTGATAATGGGCAGTATCAAAGCTTACATCTAAGAGTATTCAACAAAGGATCTAATACAACTAGTCTAACATTTAATTGATGATTACAAAATGAACACATTTGCAAGGAATATGAATACTTCAGTTGTTAACTGTATTTGTCATTGTATACAAACATTTTGGTTTTAAATAAGAAAATAGATATTGACAAGCCGTAAAACTATTATTGTATGACGTAGAATCAGGTGGGAGCCTAAGCACTTTTGAGGCCACATTCGCTGGATTCACTGAAAACGCCTATTTCAATGGCATTAACTTTAATGGCTGCACCACTTTCACTGTCGAATCCGATACATTGGGCCCAGCCAAAACACCATCTGCGGGCTCAAGTCTTAACCAATATAACCACGGCGACTGTGATGAGCAAGCCGCTGCGTCAACGCTCTCCGCTTCGACGCAGCCGGCAACAACGCAACCGGGTACAACGCAAATGGTAACAACACAACCAACGACGACGCAAACGGCAACAACGCAACCGGCTACGAGGCAACCGGCAACAACCCAACCGGCGACGACACCAACATTAACAACACAATCAACGACGACGCAACCTGTATCAACGCAACTGGCCACGACGCAAACGGTAACAACGGGACCGGCTACGACACAAACGGTAACAACACAACCAACGACGACACAGCCGGCTACGACGCCAACGGCAACAACACAACCAAAGACGGTGCAACCGGTAACAACGCAACCGGCTACGACACAAAAGGTAACGACACAACCAACGACGACGCAGCCGGCTACGACGCAAACGGCATCAACGCAATCGGCTACGACGCAAACGGTAACAACGGAACCGGCGACGACACAAACGGTAACGACACAACCAACGATGACGCAACCGGCTACGACGCAAACGGCATTAACGCAATCGGCTACGACGCAAACGGTAACAACGGAACCGGCGACGACGCAAACGGTAACAACACTACAAACGACGACGCAAACGGCATCAACGGAACCGGCTACGACGCAAACGGTAACAACACAACCAACTACGATGCAACCGGCAATAGCGCAACCGGCAACAACGCAACCGGCGATGACGCAAACAGTAACGACACAAACAGTAACGACACAACCAACGACGACGCTGCCGGCTACGACGCAAACGGCAAAAACACAACCAACGACCATGCAACCGGCAACAACGCAACCGCCTACGACACAAACGGTAACGACACAACCTGCTACGACGCAAACAGCTGCAACACAACGAACGACGACACAACCGGCAACAACCCAATCTGCTACGACATCGCGTGTAAGTATGTTGAAAAGGCTCAAAACCTTAAAATGATTATCACTATAAATTTGCAGAAATTATATCGCCTGGTTTTCCTTCTGCCATTGATGGGGACGATTGTTTTCGTAGGATAGTAATTTGTGAAATATGTCTCAATGTGTCATCTGAGCGAAGAGCAAACACATGTTCCCCTTATTGCATTGGTTAACCAAAAACATATTGTTATATGATTCCCATGAAACCCATTGCTGTGCCAACACCAATCGCATATCTGCATTTTCTCACGCGTACTTCGTAATGCGATTCCTTTATTGGCAGTCAAAGTCGGAACCCGAACCTTAACCATTTTGCTAACCTTAACCCTAAACCCCAGACCCTTAACCTTACTCTAACCTTAACCATCAGCTTTAATCTAACCCTGATCCTAATACACCATTAATTTGTACTACTAAAAATACCAATCAATATTGATATGTAATTAGGTATATTAATTGAAAGAACATATGTTTCTGTCACGAGTATGAGGTGGTCGATAGTTTGTTATACAATACATGATCATTACTTGTCATCCTATGATTAAAAAAATAGCCGCAGACGCTATATGTGTATTCACTTATCTATATCCCTTCTAACTTAAACACTGTTTTTCAAAGCATTAGCTTGGATCCGGCTAAGGCTGGAACCTCGTCATTGTTAACCACCCCCTATCCCCGACATAGAAATCAATTAATGAATTTTGAAGGTTTGTCAGTCAGTCTATTAATTGAATATGTTGTTGAGGAAACCATTAGTCCATCTCTATAGCCTTGTGGTAAAAGATTGCTGGTGTGACCAGCTAGAAACAATGATAATTTGATACCTGAAATAGCAGTAATACAATACAACATACCTATATGTCAACGGCTGTGGTGTAATCATTTTTTTTCTTTTTCATGATTAGGGTACTACTGTTGCTGTTGAAGGGCGTTGTGAGACTTTCACAATTGGTGGTAAGAGCTTCACACGTCGACTTGTATTCTATTTTCTATTTGCTAATAAATCAATTATATCACTATCGGGGGGGGGGGGCGTAGGGGTATGTTTAGAACATTATGTCACTATTCAGATTCACTTGTTTTCAAGTTTAAACACTTAACAGGTCGTTGTTTTATGCGAGAGAGCAGGAGCGACCGAGCAAGATTGTCAATTTTAAAATAATGAAACTGTGATATCTTTTGGCTGTGCTTTTTATGGGGCTTTCTACCACATTCCAGCCACGCTCGAGAACTGCCTCCCTCAGGTATCCCTCTGCAGCAACCCTGACTTCAACAGCAGTGCCATTACAGTGGTAAACTCAAGCTTGAGGGTGTCTGAGGCATCACCTGTCGATATCACCCGCCTTACACAAAGCATCATCGCTTGCAGCCAGCTTGCATGTGAGGGCGCCCTGTATGAGGTCCTTCAGATGTACTCCAGGGTCGAATGCCTGAGCGGAGTGGGTGGGGCAGAGACAATATCTATCGAAATCGAATACACGTGTAAGCATGGTTGAATTATGTTACTTTGTCGTGTCACTTGGCTTCCCAGCCAATAAGTATGATTTTTGGCAAATAACCTTTGTTTTTTATTTGGTTTTTACGCGCTTGCCGTTCAATCTTGAAGGTTTACGCTACTATGTAATTTTAAAATCTTTTGGCCAATCGACATTATGTGGAGTACTTTATTCATGTACGTGAAATAAATATCGGTGCAATCCTTATTATTAGGTTGATCAAAGAATATGTGCAAGATGTGTAACAATATTCATTCGAAAGAAACAATCGTGTCAATAAATAATGTTTGCTTTCAATATACGCATTGTAGATTATGAACTTCGGCACACATGTATAACCTTTAAAAACGAATGTTATATCAAGCAAATAATTAAATGTACCCACCTGCCAATTCCAATAGTCCTCCGGAAATGTTGTGTTATTGTACAAATGCGAGCAATTGCAGTTTCAGGTATCGACATACAACTATTGACAGCAGTCCCTGTAACAAGAGTTTCGAATATGCCCACTAAATAGATTCATGCCTGCCTCAATGATGCTATACAAAAAATAAAAATAAACTTCTGACTCATGTATTACAGCAAAAGAATTTTGTGGAGCACAAAAAGTACGAATGTGGAATTGTACCCTGGTTGTTTGCTTTCCTTACTGTGTCTTTTCAGATGAATTGTTTACATTTAGTATCCAAACGAACAGCCTTTTCACCATTGATGAAGACGGTCTGCACAGTGAGCATTGCGATAATCTCTACTACGAATCGAGGCCCAATATGACTTCGAACTCAGTGGAATACCCCTTCAACTGCTCTTTACTTGACGAGTCGGTGAGTTTATCGCGGCTCGTGTTCAGTTTCAGTAATAAAAAAAGAAAATTGGAAATAGACATGTGAGTCTCCTGTTATTCTTCTTGTATTAAAATATATGTGTAAGAGATCGTTTGGTATTTTATTCATTATTTCCCTTGAATTGTGCAGAGTATAAATCTCTTCAAGGAACACTCGATAACGGCTAACTCTCTCGCTGTTTTTCATAAAAGCAGAAAAGTTAAAGAAACAAATTATAAGTGAAAGGTTTTAGCAAAATCCGCTTAAAAATAGGAAAGTAATGAAATTTCTGAAGTGAAACACAAATTGGCAACATTGTGACGTATCATGTGAGCTCCTTCCCAATTTGATTTGTACAGAAAATGTCATAAACATTCAATTTTTTAGTTATTGATGATGAAAAAGATTTGTTTAATTTTAGGCGTTGTATAAAAACATATTTGCAATAGTTATACTTAGGCTAAAAGTATAACTGAACATTTTCTCATGGGAAAATATAGATTTTTGAAGGGTAATGATCGGTGTAATTATCTGTAACTCTTTCTCAGCTCACCACCCTCTCTTAATCTCACCCAACCACTTTTAAGTTTCATTCTTCTCATCTCCCTGTTGTACTTTTGCATAACTAGGAACTCCTAATTATGTATTTAATTTGCAGTGCCCGCAAGGCAAGAAGCTTCGCTTATTTCGGAGCATGGCCAGTTCTGCTCATAATGACCCGAATTCACAAAGCAAGGTTTGAGCTCAGACCGGGTTTGAGCTCAAACCTCCTTTTGTTATTTACAAACCAGGTTTATAAATAACAAAAGGAGGTTTGGCGAAACAAAAGGAGGTTTGACCTCAAACCTTGGTCTGAGCTCAAACCTTGCTTTGTGAATTCGGGCCAATATGTTTATATGTATTCATATATGTTTCAATGCATACCGATCTCTATTATGTATTCAAAACTGAATACAAGACATGATTTGAAATGAAATGAATTGAATGAATTGAAACATAGGAAATGTAACACAAAGCACAAACTGAATGGATTTTCTTTTCGGGGAAGGTGTTGATGGTTGGACGTTTTTTTCTTATAAGGCAAATCAATACTCTCCTTCTTCTGCTTATCAGAGATACGGTGAGTTATCACGCGCAAGTACACCGGGATCCACAGTGGAAAAACGAGGTAGGAAACTGTAGTTTTGTTAGATTCATTTCATCGAAAAATAATAAAATATCTTGATAATACCACTGACCAATCTATCTTTTGACATCGCGAGAATCGGTCAATGTTTATTTCAAGAGGGCTGTTATAATTATTTTGTTCAGATTATAAGTATATGTTATAGGTTTGGTCGTTCTAGAGGGTCCTTTACAGAGACCGTCATCAGATTCAAGCTCTAGCTTAAGATGGTGGTCTCTTGCATTTTTCAATTTGTAAATGATTTGTCAGCTACGTGTCTTTGAAGGGGGACAAGTATTTAATTGATTTATATCCTGATATGATTAGGCCTATAAATATATTTTAACTTTTGTTAGTTAATTACATGTACATAGATTTTATATTACAAAAAATGCAGAAATAGAATCAAACAAATAAATATTAATATAAAATTGAAAGGTCTTGAGTGGGATACGTGAATCGCAAGAGCTGGCGAGCATATTTCACGAGTTGGCGCCTAGAGAGAAGGAGTTATGCAATATATATCATATTGCTATTTGTTTGTAATGACGTTTGCCAAGTTTATAGACAAATAGTTTCTTTTTTTAATCCACCTAATAGGGTGCCCTCGGATGACAAAGTACTTCGTTGCAGGAACATCGCTTGGATTTGAATCATGTGGTGCCACATTCATCATCGTATCCGATTTGCCTAATATGGTGGATGGTAAGTGGAATCATTTCCCAGAGCGGAAGGATTGTGGTCTAGTGGTAAAGCCCCCCATCACACGAAACTAGTTCTCACTACGTTCTGGAACCGTCCTAGAAAATCATAAAACGGGTTGTGTTCAGGATAGAATGTGTAAATAATGTCAATAATACGATCCTAGTTCGTTCATAAACAGTCCTCAATACGTCCATCTCGTCTGTACCCCGTCCACAGTCAGCTCATATCAAGTTCAGATCGAGTAAATTTGCTATTTACAGGCAGTCCAAGCCAGTCCGAAGTCAGTTAAAACCCGTTTTTAACTAGTTGTACCTCGTTCCCAATACGAACGAACCCACTCTAACTAGTTCAGAAACAGTTTAGGTCGTCCTCATCTCGTTCTTAGTGCGTTCAAACGCGCTCCTAGAGCGTGTGCAATCACGTCCTGGCTCAAGGGTTATAAAACCCCAGGGCGCGCTCTTGCCATTCCTTATTCCCGTTCAACTTCAACGCTTCAAGACATTTAAGTGAAGCCCCCATCACACCAAACTAGTAAAATTTTGCCTAACGGGCTCAAACTGTGGGAGAACAAAGTGAACGTAGTAGCAACTGTTTACGATATGTTTAAGAACTTTGTGCTCGGTTTAATTATTGTATACATTCTAGCCGAACGTAAATTATTTTTGAATGATTGGTACACTACTATGATGGCGGCGGTTATACGTCAATTTTTTTGCTTCCCATTCCCATTTTAGCGCAAGTAACCTTTGAATCCATAGACCCAAACGACGTCGTTGGCGGGGCCATCAACGTCCTGCAGGAAGAAGTCGACTTCTCAGGCAACCAACTACACGTCATCAGCTTGGTGATGATCATCGACATCGAGAATGACAATACAAGCATTGATCTCAATGGCTTCGTGGTTATTGACTTCGCCATGGATCTAACGGTGAGTTGACATTAGACGTAGTCTTAAATAGGAGGTTCAGTTGTAGTCAGGTAAAATACAAATTGGATTTTTGGTTTCGTTTTTATTCCCATGGACGAATAATGCTCTCATATTCGAAATAAGACACAAGAATATACTTCAAAATTGTTGACAAATTGTTCATGTTCCCTGTTTGTGTACTCAGGCCCACGTATATATGTAATGCTCTTCACTCTTTTTTTTTATTGAGCCAATTTTTCATCATTTTCATTAGTCCTAAACGTCACAGTATATGTTATTCTTCTGTTCTCCATATTCAAGCTTTCCCGATGATTACTGGAAAGCTTTATTTACTAGTAATTGCATGACCAATACTCAACTTTATCTTCTATTGCTATTGACGGATTTTACTAGAAATATCACATAATCCAACTGCCTTTAAATAAGGGGAATATATGAGCCGCTCTCCTGTTCTCAGTGAAATCCTATAACAAGCGAAAACCGTTTTGAGTCTGCCCTTTTACATTTGATTCACGACTGTAAGGGTAGTCCAAACTTTTTCTATAATTATGTACGGTAATTACATTTGAATACATTTTGAATCTATTTTAGGGGGAAACGAGTGCTGTCCACTGTGCGTATATCGCTAATGAAAGGTAAGTCTGAAGTTCTACGATGTTATGTATTTCTCTCAAAATACCATTATTAAGTGCAACAAAACCCTCTAAAAACGTCCCGAACACCCTCCAATCTCCTCATGATAATCAGATCTAGTTGAATTCAAATTGAGTTGAAATACGGCTAGATGTTCGAGTGTGGGATTATATCTTCTCTCAATTAAAACACTCTTTGGTATTTCAAAGGGGGAAGCATCCCCACTCTTGTCCCGCCCTTGAAGAGCTCATGTAAACCCAGACGGAATGATTATTTGATCTGGGCCCTGTTTCATAAAACTTGCAATCAATACCAAATGCTAAAATTTATATGACAAATTCGCACTCAGCCAATCAAATGCCACGATTTCAGTAGCGTATAACAGTTATAGTAACGTATTATTGATAACAAGTTGTATGAAACAAGGTCCTGACCAGGTACAGTGTTACCATTCCCCCCGTGAAATCATCCTACAGAGGTGTTGCAGTACCCCCATAAGTACCCCTACGTCCCGAAAATCCCCAAACTTACAAAATTACCCCCTCCCCCTGAAAGCTCTTTATGGCAATTACATACACTAGCAGTTAGAGGAATGCTTGCTATTTGGGGCTTTCAAACTAATGACATGACCACTTGACTCCTCTCTTTTAATAATAACTGTTTCTTATAAAAACACTATACCAGTCACAACGTAACCGATCAACGCGATTTCAATAGATTACCTCGGCCCTGGGTTCTGTTATGAATCTACCCGTTACTGTTCACATTCTCCAATCCCTTAGAGAGAATTCCAGCCAGTCGCCCTTTTTTGTAAATGTAAACCTCTTTGTAAACGTTCACTAAATTGACTATTTTCCAAATTTTCGAGAGATATTCCCGATTTTTACTGTGAACGATTGGCAGGTATGAAATCAAACCCATTCATTTCAAATCGATAGGAGCAGTCCCATGGTTCGAATTTTGTGATAACATTCTCACTCAATTATCACTGAAAAGGTCACGTCCTAGTTTATTCTCGTTTTCATTATGAAAAAAACACATAATCCATCAACATTAATTACGCACTCAATTACATGAGGCGCTGGTGCTGATATTTGTTCGAGCAAGCGCTCAATAATACAGCGCATTGTTTGGAGTTGATACAGTACATAAAAGCCAATATTATTAAGGAGACAAAGTTGAACTACACGAACATGGACGATGTATTGATCTCTACATCCAGATTCTTCTATACGCAGAGCTTGGCCAACTTGTATTTTGTATTTGTTTGAATGTTGTGCTCGAGTTACGAAATATATACAGGGTGGCCGAATAAAGAATGCAGCACATGAGATCTACAATTCCATTGCAAAGATTAACACAATGTCATTGGTTCTTCTTTTATTGGGTAGAGGAACCTTTTCCAACTAAAGATTTTGTGATTTATGTACACATTTCTCACTGCTTGAGTATGAATACGGTTGCAAAAGTAGCAAACTTGTGAAAAACCACATTTCCTCAAAAGAATAGCCGTCGAATCCAAACGCCTTACCAAAAATAGATGGTGTTGGTGTCATTCCTATGGGAATAGAAATGTCTACATAATGATAAACGAATAAATTGCGAATTTTTAACGATAATATTATTAAAATTGCAGCTCGAAAGTGTTGCGTTTTTTGTTCTGTTACCCTGACATAGGCCGATCTCTGTTTACGGTGCGAGTAAAAAAAAAAGTTTACACTCCGAAAATTGTCTTTATTTCAAAAATCAGCTTTGAACGAAAGGGTAGCATACATGTTTTGTAGAGTGTTATATCCCGAATCTTTTGGTATCATTTCGTCGCTGTTTTCACGAAGTGACGGTAGTGAAAAGAAATTGCATTCACTTTGTGGTATGTGTTCACGCTTGGATGAACAGGAGGCATTGTTTGCGAGAGTGCCAAAATCGACTTGCGCAAAAGCATCAAAGGGCGTTTTCACACCGCAAGGGGGACCGTGGGCGGACGGTGGATCGCGCTATCGTAGCGCGACCCACGGTCCGCCCATTGGCATTCGCCGGATCCACACCGCAGTGAGATAGCGCGGTCTATCGTAGCACCCCCTTTTTGAGGGGTCCTGTTGTCATGAGGTCAGAGCGGTCAAAGATTTCGCGCGCTATTACGAACTAGGAGTGTTGTATTGTACCGATTCAGATTCAGATCGCACCAAAATAGAATGAGTATAAAATTCCCCGCGTGTAGAACGATGACTTCCGGCGTGCTATCGTAGCTCGGGTTCACACCGGCAGAGTTAGCGCTGTCTAGCGCGCGCTAGACCGCGCTCTTTCTCGTGGACCACCCCATAGAGGTGCTCCAGTGGCACGCGGTTTTGGCTCGCCGTGGCTCGCTGTTGGGCGGACCGAAACAACGTTGTACCTTCCACACCGCAGAGATAGCGCGGTCTAGCGCGCTAGACCGCGCTATCTATGCCGGTGTGAACAGCCTCAAAGTAAGAGAATAAATTGAATGTATCAAATGAGATGCATTGCATTTGATTTTTACAGAAACAAAGTCACAGACACAAATGTTCTTTTATATTTGATATGTGTGGCATCATTAATTTTGTGAGAGATGTTATTTGGATCTGCAAAGACCGAATTAATACCCAAATCCCAATTGTTTTATTCAAACATCACATGTATTACTCTTGGCGCAAGTCAATTTTTTCACTCTCTTAACAATGTATCCTGTTCATCAAAGGTGAACACATACCACACACAATTAAATATACCAAAAACACCCTTTCATAACATGTATAATAAATTACTTATTTCAAAGATGATTTTTAAAATAATTGGCAATTTTCTAGATGTAAACTTTTGTTGACTCACACTGTAAAGATGGCTCCGCCTTTGTCTGACTGCTCCCACTCGCCGTTATCGTTCGCCTGAATACGACATAAGATGCGAAAGTAAAAATATGTCGCAATAATTTCGAGGCTATGGAAGGTTGAATTGAGAGTCACATATTTTTTTTATTTACTATTTATATATCAATGTCGAAAGAGAAATGAAAAGTCTCACCTTGACTATTTACTGTCCACTGAAAAGACTCGTGCAGGTTGAATGGAAGGATAATAACGAATCAGAGTTCAAAAGGACAGTAGAACGATGAACAAGATAGACAATCAATAATAATAAGCGATTGATATCAGTTGATTAAAAGTAAAAACGATTTTCCCCTTACAATCGCAAAGACTGCCAATAAATCAACTCCCAGGCAATTTCATCAACCTACTGTATTTCCAATTAAAACCATGTTAGGACTACGTAAGATATTGATATTACATTCGGAGACATTAATATGTGATATACAAGGCTATTGAAATTGCCGGAGAATGATCTTTCGAAATTCTTTGAGATCGTGTTTTCCAGATGAGCTTTATAATGTTCCCTCCCACAATCATTCCCATCAGTTTTGACATTTCTCATATATTTATTTTCATTTTGTTTTTTATTGATTTAACTCTATTTGTCTAGTCTAATACGTGTAAAATAAAATATTTTTTTATATGAGAATATCAGAAAGGGACATATATATCTATGAAAGGATAAGAAATGAAAGCGCCAGAGGTGTCGTGGTCGAGTGGATACGTCGCCGGACGTATCCACAAGGTCCGCGGTTCGTGTCCCGCCCTGGCACCAATGTCCTTTGGCAAGACATTGATCTACATTTGCCACACACAACCCAGGTGATGTAAATGGGTACCCGGCAGAAATTAATTTCTTGAAATACTAGAGCGCCGCAGTGGCCGCCTTGCTAAAGCCAGGGTAACATTCGGGGCAGCGCCAGGAGCGTCACAACGCGACGGACATGTGCGCTTAATAATATGCCACCATTATTCTTATTATTATTAAAATCGGCAAATTATCAATACTGTTCTAAACTAAGAACTTGTATTATTACTATTATTATTACAATAAGCAAATTATGATAGATTATGATAGATTGATACGCGATTGTAAGTAAAACTTTGATTATAGAATCGTCGCTATTGGCTCGTGGTGGGGGAAATGTGTGTGGAATTGGTGTGAGGGGGCAGGGGCGTACCAATGTATAATCATTTATTGTTAGCAATGGAGGGAATGGATCATCAATCCCCCCCCCCCATCCTGGTCCAAAAGAGCGTAAAATTATGTTTATTTATTATCTACGTCACTGCCCTTCGCGCAAAAGCACACATGCTCCCTCCCCCACACACCTCTCCCTCATACACACATTTACCTCACATCCACACACGCGGCATTTTTAAATGTTCTAGTAATGCTCTTGATCGCGATGCTTACAGTATTTCAGATTGCATCTAAATTTGTAATTGCATTTAATCATTTTATTGATACATTTGTATACAGTTCTGGAGTCTGGTCTAGTATTGGTATGGAATTGGTATTTGCAAACTCGTCCCTGGTACGATGCCGGAGTAATCATCTCACTAGCTTTGCCGTTTTATTATCTGCCAAGGTAAGTAACCCCACCCCTCCTCTCCCTCTTTCTATCGTCTTCTCTCTCGCACAGTCTATCTAAGTCTCCATCTCTCTCTTTCTAACTTTTTTGTTAATAAATATTTGTTTCTGTATTCCTTTCTCTCTCACTCTCTCTCTGTATCGCGACCCCCTCTCTCTCTCCCTCTCTCTCTCGTTAAATGTTTCTCGCCTCATTGCAACACTGTCGACTATCGCCGAATACCTAATGTGAACTTTCTTAAGTTTAGTGACCGAGTGACACAAGTACGACGCGAGCCAGTAGAATCTTGTTCAAAGCAGGTTCACGCGCCCGAAGTCAAGGCCTGTATGGACAACACTAAAACCACAATCAGCTAAGTTCGTTCGAGATATCTTCCGCTTAAGCCCAGTCCCATATAAAGCCGGACCAGCACGGACGAGCACGGACCACTCCGGACCATCCCGGACCATGGTCTAGGGTGATCCGGGATGGTCCGGGATGTTTTGTTCACAAAATCGCAACCGCCGACCGTCTCCCCGGACCCAACACGGTACCACTACGGACCGCCCCGGACCGTCCGGGCATAGCCCCGGCAGCAGTACAGAATCAGACCCAGCACGGAGCCGCCACGGACCGTCCCGGACCACCCCGGTGCCAACACGGTGCCAACACGGATGACACCGGACCATCCCGGTGCCAACACGGATCATCCCGGAACGCCCCGGTGCCAACACGGATCGCCCCGGCAGAGCCCCGGATCATCACGGACCGCCCCGGACCATCCCGGACCGCTCGTTCTGGGTATATTTAAGCTGGGTATTTTCATGCATTAAATCATTCTGCTCTGACTTTTCAAGTGACAACAAGTATCTGCAATTTGCTAGAAGAGAAATAAAAAAGATGCCTCCCAGGTCAATAACTCACTCCCGGACTGCCACGGATCAACACGGATCGCCCCGGCGCCACTACGGATGACCCCGGACCCAGCACGGTGGCTACACGGATCACCCCGGATCAAACTATTGTCCCGGACCGTCCCGGACCACCCCGGCAGTTTTTGACCGTCAAAAACATCCGGGGTTGACTCCCGGACCGCCCAGGACCATCCAGGACCATCCAGGACCACCCCGGTGCCAACACGGTGTCAACACGGACCGAATCCCGGATCACCCCGGATGGGGTCCGGGATGGTCCGGGACGGTCCGGGACGTATATGGGACTGTAGCTTAAGACTACGTCTTGCTTTACCGAAATCCTTGACAAAATATATTTCAAAAATCTTCTCAAAGCAGACGGTTCTGTCTATCTCGGAAAATACACCCAACATACCTTCACATTACCTCCTCTAAATCATATGTTGGGAAAGATTTCATATTGCGACAGCCACCTAAAATCTAACACTAACCCTAACCCTAACCCTATCCCTAACCCTATTTTATCATGTTTTATATATATTATTATTAGATATATCACTCTAAGCTGTACCATTTTTTATCTCAATTTGGGTGGCTGTCGCAAAAGGAAATCTTCCCAAATGTTGTCTTACATTTATTACTTGACTTTGATAAAAAGTAATAAAGTTATCAGGACACAAGTGTAACAAATACATACCGTACAAGATAAGCAATTCCACATCTGAGATAGACCGCAGTTCCACATTTCATCTGTCGACATAATAGGCCCAAATTCACAAAGGAGGTTTGTTGACAAACCTAGGTTTATGTGCGTCATATGACGCGTTTCGACGCGTTTCAAACCAACAAACATTGGTTTGAAAAGCGTCCAAACGCGTCATATAACGCACATAAACCAGGGCATCCCTCTGCTTAAACCTAGGTCTGTCGACAAACCTCTTTGTGAATTCGGGCCATTAGGTTTATAAAATGATCCAGCATTAATAAAAAATAGGCTATCCAGTTGGAAAAAAAACTTCACTTCAAGATCCACAATACATTGAAGTTTGGAACTTGTCCAATTTGAGGTCTGCAGCTTTAAATGGTCTTTTGATTAGTCATGGAGACGTGAAGTGGTCGAAAAGGAAAGCCAGGTCGTCCGTGATAGCATGGACCTATTACGGATGGACATTCAACGTAATTCTTTCTTTGATCACCGCCATCTGATTATCCCCCTGTCCACACACAACATTTTCCGTGGTTAGTCATGATTAGCTATACCGTTTCGCGATAGTGATACCGTTTCGCGATAGTTTTACGACCAAAATTGTAGGTGTGGACGCTCACTAACGATACGTCGTATAACGAAACTAGTCTAACGTAACGCAGGTTTGGGCATCGTTTCGAACTGAAACTCGATAAAGAATCACGCCTAATCACGGACATTTTGTGTGTGGACGGAACTAGTCTAACTGGGCGGGGCTTAACGTGACCTCGAGCGAAAGGAGATATGAGCTCTCATTTCTGCTTCCAGCTGACCGCTGCGCAGCCAGCTGATTATACATAAATATACTGCATGCATAATTGTTCCAGTGGCACAGTCAATGCAAATACTAGTACTAGTGGTGCTGCACATGTGTTTCTGTTTCGGTTTCGACTGCGCAGTAGCAAACTGCGCACCTTTACGACGTTTCGTTATAGAGTTTCGGGATAACTTTTTTGTGTGTGTGGACACCCTGGAATTTATACGATGATTCTTTAGTGACGACGTTTCTTGTGTGTGGACATTCTGGAATTTATACGATGATTCTTTATACGACGTATCGTATGAAGAAAACGATGAATGTCCATTCGTAATAGGTCCATGGTGATAGTCAAGGAGACCATTCCACGTTCTTGCGAAGCAAATACCGAATGTTATTAAGTGACTGTACGTAGCACAAGACCTGGACAAAAATCAGCGGCTGTAACGAACAATAGCACGAAAGTGTTCACGACATTATGCACCTGTTGGAAAATCTGGTCAATGGCATGCATGTTCGTAGATCCATTGCTTGAAATCTCAAGTTGCACTAGGCCCATTTAACATTAAACAAATTAATTAAAAACAAAGCGAGAACATTTGGTAATAATCATCTAGTGGAATTTCTTTGTTATGATGATAAATATATAAGACATAGAACGAAATCCCATTTTGAATTCCCATGAGATATTTTATCTATATCTTCTCATTCTTTTTTTCTTTTCTTGTCGTTATCATTATTATATTTATATTTTTATCATTCTTCTTCTCCTTTATTATCATTATCATTATCATTATAACTATTTTTTATAATTATTATCGTCATAATCAGTACTACTTTTATTATTATTATCATTATTATTATTATATAATTGTGTGATGTTTTCATCATTGCAGCCTCCTCAAGGGATACACGCAGTCATACAGAGTTATCTGTCTCGAGTCATGGGGGCGCTGTCCGTTTTGTCCCTCACGGTGGCCATTTGTATTTACTTTGCCACTGGGTAAGTATAAACCAGGGCACTGTTTCAAGTACAGGTGTGCCGAACTCCCGTTGAAACGTGTGTATTTACTGGACGCGTTTCAATGGATGTCCATGAACTTGAGCTTCAGACGGTTTCGTGACACTTTGCCTTTTATCCTAGATTTAAAAAATAATTGAAGAAAAAAAGAAGAAAAAAATTGTAATGGGTAACCCCCCCCCCCCCCCCCCACCCGTGATTCGATATTAGGCCCTGCGACAATTTTTCCCGGTATTGTTCCGTCCCAAGTAGGGTTAGGGATATGGTTAGGGTTACAGTTGGTTTTCAGTTAAGTTTAGGAGTAGCATTAGGTTTAGAAAATATGCTTGGTAGAAGGTCGAAGGTTGAATTTATGAATTCGGTTAGTATATGGAATTACCGCAGAGCAATATTTTTTTCACAGGTTTTTTTTACCATTCCGCCTCCTTTCATTTCGACCAACTATGTTCCTTTGTTGGACTTTGAAGAAAAGAAGTAGCGTATTAATTGTTTTTCATTGGTATTTATTTCATAAGGTGTGTTTTTTGTACTCATAGATAATAATAATACCATATTTAATGACATAATAAACTAAAATTTCTCTATGCGCTGAACAAGCATGAAGGACGAAAAATATATATACAAGGAATTAACAAAGAGAAATATACAAATATTATAACTACTTAAATATGACTAACCTAACATAGTAAATAACATAATAAAAAGATAGCTAACATGGTCAAAACATATAACGTAAATAAGGATAGTTTAAGCTAATAATTAAGGCCAAAAAGGTGCGTTTTTAGTATTAAAAAAAATGGTGCCTGTTGTAGGAGTTTGAGAAGATTGTTCCAAAGGTTTGGTCCAGCAACTGCAAAAGATCTGACCCCATAGAATATAGTATTAGTTTTTTGTACACAAAGTAGTCCTGATTGCTTGAACGGTCCATATGCGGGGCATTTTCTACAGTTATCTTACAATTTATCTTACCCAATGTGAAGTTAAATTTGAGATAAGTTGAAGGGGGTAAAAATTAAAACAGGAATGACGGAAGTTGGGACGGAATACTGATTATCATCAACTAGTTATGATGATAATCGAACTGTTATCTGTTCCGAACAGCACCTGGAAGCTTCTAAATATTCAGATCCACATGAACCTGGCCATCTCGACAGCCTTGGGTCAGATTCTCTTCATGACTATGGCAGAGATGACATGGAGTCTGGTAAGTTAGGAGCTATTCTTTAGGCGCTATGGTATATAAATATTGTATTGAGGGGCACAGTTTAAAATGTTGTCCAAGGTTGTCTCGAGACTGTACTGCGCCCCCAGACAAGATCAAGAGGCATAGTGAGGTATCAATATTCTTCATGTCTTTTCTCTCTTCTCTCTTTCTCTCTCTCTCGTATCTAAGCGCATAGAGACAATTTTGTAATATACGCTATATAAGAATTGAACATTATTATTATTATATTATTATTATTATCAAAGAGGTAGAGGAGGAGCTATACTTTACAGTATTCGTTATATGCACCGTACCCCCCGTGTCGATTTAATTCTCAAACGGTGATATTTAACAAAGTATGCCCGTCAAAATGCATTTCTTTGAAGAGTTTTGGAAGCATTAGGCGTGTCTTAATTCGGGTATCCAGTGTTGACGTCACTCGTCATTGCTTTTTACACGCAAGTAGAACTTTGTATAACTAAATAGTTTTCGCTATACTGCCAGGCAGTCAGTAGTGAATCTCATGACTGCAGTTTTGACCAATCAGAGACCTGAAACCTTGACATGCGTTATTACTTATAATTCCTCAAATATTTGGAAGCTATCATGTGGGTAATAAAGTTATTAGACAACGATATCTCCGAGGTGCAAAAGTATTTTCTATTTTCTCTATCATTTCGACATTATTAATTACCTCTAATTATCTAAGAAATATAAATGTAATAACTGGGACCCCCCCCCCCCCGGGTTTGTTGGACAGCATTAATTTTATTGTACAGGTATTCTTATATATATCCCTTCTATGAATATTCATGACTTTTCACCTAGGGCCCCAGTTCAGGCACCTGGATGGTCATCTGACGGTAATTTAATGCCTAAAATCCCTGAGCTCTTGGGGGCTCTGCCCTTGGACCCCACACCAATAAGTGACCTACCAGTGTCACAAATACGGTATAATTATGCTCATCTGACGTAAATAAATGCCTAAAGCCCTGAGCTTTCGGGGCTCTGCCCCCCCCCCCCCGAACCCAACCAATGGCCCTATAAAGGCGGGCCCATGGATGCTCATCTGACCGTAATCTATTGCCTAACACCCCTGAGCCTCCGCCTCCTGGACCCCAAGCCAATTCGTAACCTGCGAGTGTCACAAATAATGGATAAAAATATGCTCATCTGACGATGATTTATAACCCAAAACCCCTGAGCTTCCGGGAGCTCCGCCCCCTGAACCCTATGCCAATTTATGACCTGCGAGTGTCACAAATAAGGTATGAAATATGCTCATTTAACCGTAATTTAATGTATAAGCCCTGAGCTTCTGGGGGCTCCGTCCCCTGAACCCCACACCAATTTGTGTCATGCCAGTGTAACAAATAAGGTATCAAAATATGCTCATCTGACTGTAATTTATTGCCCGAAACCCCCGAGCTTCCGGGGGTTCCACCCCCTGAACCCCATGCCAATTCATGACCTGCCAGTGTCACAAATAAGGTATAAAATATGCTCATCTGATGATAATTTAATGTATAAAACCCCTGAGCATCTGGGGGCTCCGTCCCCTGGACCCCACACCAATTTGTGTCCTGCCAATGTCACAATAAGTTATCAAATTATGCTCATCTGACCGTAATTTATTGCCCAAAACCCCTGAGCTCCTTGGGGCTCCGTCCCCTGGACCCCACACCAATTTGTGTCCTGCCAGTGTCACAAATAAGGGATCAAAATATGCTCATCTGACAGTAATTAAATGCCTATACACCAAGAGCTTCTGGGGACTCTACCCCTTGACCCCCGCCGAGAAACGTTCAGCGGAGCCTGCATGTAAGAGTGGGGATAATGGGGATTTGTCTACCACCCCCCCGAACGTTTTTGACACTGCTGGTTTCACCATTACGTACCAATATTTGGCTCGCATAATTTCAAATTTGCCCCCCCCCCCCCCGCTAAGCAGGATCCGCGCTTGGCTGGTAGCTTATCAGTTCTGATCGTAAAGAAGGGATAAGAAAATTATATACCAAGCATTTGGTTCGTACAAATAGTGGAAACTATATATCTTCGGAGGGACTGGCAATAGTTTGTTTTTTTTCGTCGGGGATTAATTAGCCGCTCGGAAAAATATTACTTCGCCAGTCCCTCCTGAGATAAATAACTCCCACTATTCCTACTCACAGCTTGGTATATTTGTGTATTGTTATGTATACAACTGTATGATCAAAATTTAATGAATGTCTTTCTCCGTCTGTTCTTGTTCTAGATAATGTGTAAGGCCATTGCCGTCACTCTCCATTACCTCTTTACCTCCGCTCTCGCTTGGACGATGATAGAGGGCGTATTTCTCTATCGTACAACTACCGTGGGCTCCAAGCCTCTACGTATCGGATGGTTGAGTCTCTTTGCTTGGGGTAGGTATAGCGTATTAAAGTAAAATACCAAGCAACCCTTAATAGGAATAATTACACATCTACAAAAAGCTAATGACATGGAGATGATGAATATAAAACTTTCTAGCCGCTTACTCAAATAGGAAAAGAATAACGAGAGATTTCGAACACCTTTTCACCTACCGCATCAACCCCAAAAAACAGAAACCGGGAGAGGATCTTTCATGTGACATCAATATCGGTAGAGAGAGAGCACACACAGAAATCACACACACGCGCGCGCGCACACACACTCTGCAGTATTTGCATGTTATTGTGCACAAAATTATTCATCGCTCGAGTGCGCGTCTTTGTTATATTTTGAATTTTCTGGAAATGGTATCAATAAATAAATAAACCAAAAACTCACCAATTCTCTCTATTATTCGGATCAAGTTTGGTAAAATCCATGCCCGCTCCACTCACACCACCGGGACACTCACCCTATAGCGCCCCGTTCCCATTTGCCTCGGGTTCTTGCTGTTGCGCTTGTGGTAGTGCTGCTGCAGCTCTGCCTCTGTGGTCATCATCACCGTAACCAAGTTCATTCTCTTTTTCGAATTCTCATAACTCTCCATCGTTGCTCTCACTATCACTACTTGAAGCAGAAGTTTAATCCGCATCGATCTCTATGTCGAGGTGCAGTTCAGGTTCCGTCATTTTGGATGATTTTGCACAAGATTGATGTCGTTAGTGAGAGTGTTGCATTGGGTGTTGCCACCTGACACACTTGGATCTGAACCACTTGTTTACTATTCATTTTCTACACAGAGGCATTTTCATTAGACAGGTTCGGTGATTGGCGTCTTTGCTGTTGAATATTCATGAAACTAACGCGGTCATCTTTTCGGCGCGCGTAAATTACGTAAATTTTAAGGTCGTTTAGAAATCCACATTCATTTATGAATCTCTGTTCCCCTGCTCAGCGCGCACATCGTGCAAGCGTTGTAATTGACATGCTTGTGAATGATACACTTGGCAGCTTGTAATATACGCGCTAGTTATTTTCTTTTGAAATATTCTGTCGATATCGTGGGAACATGAACTCTTTGAACTGTACATCATATAAACGCCCACCCACCCCCCCCCCCCTGGATCCGCAAATGCTAGTGTTTACAAATAAATAAAATTGTAATCCCGCGCACGAAAATTACCATTACATACCTAAACTGGCACTCAGGTAAATATATTTTGACGCGTCCTAAAACTCTTTTCTAATAACCACAAAATTAACGCTGATTTTCCGAAATCGGGATGTATTTTACCTTTAGGAGGCTCGCTAGTGGTTGTTGGAGTTTCTTTCGGTGTCCTGTATGATGGCTATGGATCTACTAAATAGTAAGTTTTACTTGTAAAACATTTAAAAACTGTGTCGCTTTGCTCATTTAACTCTCGCTTATATTGTCTGATTTTGGCTTTCTCTACATTCTTGAGATTAATCTTTTGTTGAGTGCAAGAAGAAATGCTTCAGTATGTTTCTTTTCATTGCCCTTTTTGTTTAATAATGATCTTGTCAGACGGTAATAGTTACCCTTGAATGAGACAAAGGAGAGAGAGAGACACACACACACACACGCACTCACACAAAGATAGATAACTATAGAGAGAGGGGGAGGGGATACAGAGAGAGAGAGAGAGAGAGAGGGGGGATACCACATTTTGTTGAATCCTTATGGTGAAAACTATCGCCTTCTTTATCAACATCAACATTATTTTCATCGGCCCAGGAATTCTTCATCCGATAATGTCGACCACCACATTTGATCAAAGGATTTTATTCCGTGAATGACTCATGTAGGATTATAATTGTAGAATAGTGCTTGGGTTCCGATTAGAGTAAATTTGTTAATACAAGGAATAAGCTGAAGTTATAACGAAACACTATATTAACTTATTTTGTACGTTTATAGTTGCTGGCTTCGTCACGATGACTACACCATTTACGTATTTGTTGGATGTGTATTCGCAGTGCTCTTGGTATGTATAGGAACAAATCCTTTATTAAATAAAACAAAATGGCTATTTGGTTCATTATCATAGTGCATTATTTAGGCTTGGATATTAACCATGTATTTCCATTCTGTTTCACCCCTTCCCCAATAGTAATAGTTCTGGTTCCGCCCCTGAGTAGGGCTACCCCTGTTTTCATTTTCGCCCCTACGAAAATGACAGAAACAACATCTTTTCTACGTGAGGATGAAAGTTCCATTGTCTCTGTTTCGTCAAAAGACGAATTGCTCAATATAGTTGTTTGGGTACAATATCAGCGGTTAAGATACATCAAGAGGAAAGTCTGTCTTACACAATCCCATTCTTTCCTACCCGACACTATCGATGCAGAAATGAAGAATACGTCTTTAATTTTGAAAAACACTCTTTCATTTTTTGCAGTTCAACTCGTTGATACTGTTCTTTGTGATGAGGTCCTTCATGGCACTCAAGGCCAACGCGAAGAAAGACGAGTTAGACAAAATCAAGTAAGTCATCAAACACATTTATACTTTTCAGCCTCATGTTCATTGTACCAAAGGCATGATATTTTACTGACAGGTGTCACATATTAAGTGCAAACAAACTAACAAAGTAGTTGAATTCCATAACCATAGTCTGGTGTTTATTCCCCGCACTGGGTATCAAGTCTCGCGTATCGCATATACATTGCGCACATGCGATCTGACCTCCTGAGGTCACAGGTGTCACATTTGCATAATCTGATACATATTCATTATCATGACATCCCTCCTTTGCCAGAATGAAACTTTATCCTGGTCAATTTTTCTACTATAGTTTCACTGAACTTTCTTGTAATCTCTCTTTTGTTCTTGTGTTTCAGCCATATGTCAATTACTGAAATAAACATGCTTTGGTGCATTTGCTTTTGTTTCTTTCTTTTGTTTCTTTTTCTTTGTTTTCCTTTTTTTTTTTTTTTTTTTAGAACAACTTCAACAAAACTATTTCTAACAACAAATTTATCTGGTCGATAAACTTTTCCCAAATGTTTTATCTTCCAAACAACTTTGTTGAACAACATACAACATAACATGCAATATAATATTTTTCATGCAATATCTTTCATGCATCCAGTCTGTGGTCCAAATAAAAGTTCAACTGTTCACTGGATACTATTTGAGTTCTAGTTTTGAGTTTGTGTAAATCATCCGTTATCTCCAAGCGTTCATACGACTAGCTGAAGCTGACGTTTCTGGAAATACTCTCTTCGATGATTGAATCCATTTTTGAAAACTGATCGATGCTCCAACTCAAACTTGTGTTTTTCGCAACACCTATCACATACAATAAGGGCAGCGTTCGGCGTACACCCTTTTACATTGATTAATGTATGTGTAATATTGAAACATATATATCAGAACTTATTATTTTAGCACATAACACAACTTCCTCGTACGCTTGGTTCCCATGGTGATTTCTCCAACATGTCGATTTCACAAATATGGGCAGCGCAAGGCGTACACCCTTTAAATCACAACTTGGCATCAACCAATGATTTCCAAACATTTCTCCTTGGCACATGTAGTTTCAGATATCACTGACGCTATTTTACAAAGAGCTCATCCCCACCATATTGATCTGGAATCACACAAAATCATCATATCGCTTAGGGAATCTTCTCTGGCGTTGTGGTCTACTAGCTGCCATAGGAACGTTGGTGTTTGTTGTCTCTGCCTGCGTGTCACCATCTTGATGTGTCTGGTCACCGCCTGATGTGTTGCTTGCTGCCTCTAAGTCTGGACCTCTGGTCACCGCCTCAGGAGTACTGGTCACCGCCTCAGGATTGCCGTCCGACCCTTCAGGAACACCGGTCACCGCCTCAGGATTGCCGTCTGTCCTCTCTGGATTGGCAGCTTCGTTATGAGTGTCTCGGGACATGTATCTTTTTACACTTGATACATTCCTTTTGTACAGGACTCCTTCAGGAGACTGAACAGTTACCATACTTCCTGTTCTTGCTGTCACTGTGTATGGCTGGTTAAAGTATGGCGTGTCTAGTTTCCTCCTTTCATCACGTCTTACTATCACCTTATCTCCTGGCACTATGTCAGAATGTACAGCTCCCCTCTTCAGATCTGCATAGTGTTTTGCACCACTTTTCATTTGGAGGTCTCTGTCTCTCAGTTCCTGATCCTCACTAATGTCCTGGATTTGTGGTAGTTTAGTTCGGATCTTTCTCCCGAACAACACTTCTGCCGGGCTTTTCCCCGTTGTCGAATGATTACTAGCCCGGTAGACTGCGACGTAAGTCAATAAGGCCTCTTTCCAATCTTTGCCTTCTGCCTGTGCAATTCTAAGCCTTTTCACTATACTCTGGTTCTGTCTTTCGACCTCGCCGTTGGCTTGCGGCCATTTAGGAGTCACCCGATGGTGGTGAATTCCTGTAATGTTCATGTACTCTGCGAAAACTTCTGCGATGAACTGGGGTCCATTGTCTGAGTATAACGTCACAGGTAACCCATGTCTGCCAAAGATTTCAGCCAGGGCTTTGACTGTCTTCTCTGCAGTGGTTGATTTCATGATTGCATACTCGTAGTATCTGCTATAATAATCAACTACCACAAGTATAGATTCTCCTGTCGGAAGTGGTCCTAGGAAATCAACAGCTACATCCACCCACGGTCCTGTCGGCAACATAGTACTTCGAATTGGTTCTGGTGGATTACCCCTGCTTGTGATTTGGCAACCATGACAAGTCTTGACGAATTTCTCTGCATCTTTCTCACATCCTGGCCACCATACCTTGGTTCTCAAATTCTGTTTGGTGCCAACAATGCCCAGGTGTCCTTCGTGAGCTAATGACACCATCTTTGGCCTCTGTGCCTGTGGAATCACCAATCTGCTACCTCTCAGCACACACTGACCAATTATACAGAGTTCATCTTTGATGGGAATGTATGCTTTGTATGGACAATCATTCCATTGTCCACTGTGAATACACTCTCTGATAACTTCGAGTTCAGGATCATGTTCAGATTCTCTTTCGACTTCCTTCGTTGTCACCGCACCTGGCGTTGACTGGACTGCCACAAAACGCACAAAGCTCTCTGCTTCTGTTTCCAACACAGAATTTTCTCTCGGTTGATCATCCTTCAGCAATCTTGACAATGGATCTGCTATGTTGGACTTTCCTGCGATGTGGACTACCCTGTACTTGTACTGTTGAAGCCTCAGAACCCACCGCTCTATTCTCGCACATGGCTTAGATCTCGGTGAATAAATAACTTCAAGCGGTTTGTGATCAGTGACTAGATCAAACTCTATTCCATACAGGTACGCATGGAATCTCTCACAAGCCCACACAAGTCCAAGGGCTTCTTTCTCCGTCTGAGAATATCTCCTTTCAACGTTACTTAACGAGCGGCTGGCATACGCTACTATCCTCGGGCCATCAGCATGCACCTGCACCAGCACTGCTCCTAAGCCAACTGGACTGGCATCCGCTATGACCTTTGTCGGTGCATTTAGATCATAGTAGCCCAGGGTCTCTGCACTCATTAAGCTTTCCTTCAGCGCCTTAAACGCTTGTCGTTGTTCATGACCAAATTGAAATGGCGTGTCCTTTCTGGTCAGCTTTCTCAGTGGATCTGCCAATGTAGCAAAGTTCGGAATGAACTTGGCGCAGTAGTTGACTAGCCCCAAGAAACTTCTCATCTCAGTTGCATTCTGGGGTTCACGGGCCTCTGCGATTGCTTTCACCTTGGCCAATCCTGGGTTGAGTCCCTCGCTAGTCAGTCTGTGCCCCATGAAGTCCAACTCAGAGACACCAAACTTACACTTTTCTGCATTTGCAGTAAGTCCTGCGTCCCGCAGTCTGCCAAGCACCTGCTTCAACCTCTTGTCATGCTCTTTCTGGGTCGATGCATGCACAATGATATCATCTGATATGTTTGCAGCTCCTTCTATACCAGCTATCACCCTGTGTATCTCATATTGATAAATCTCTGGAGCAGCATTGATTCCGAACAACAGTCTCTTATAGCGGAACAACCCACAATGAGTGACAAAGGTTGTCACCTCTCTCGACTCCGGATGTAACTCCAGTTGGTGGTACCCCCACTTCAGGTCTATTTTTGAAAAGACCTTGCTAATCGACAACTCCTGTAGGACTTCTTCAATAGTGGGAATGGGGTGACGTTCTCTTACGATTGCTTCGTTCACTCTCCGCATATCGATACAAAGTCTAATTTCGTCATTTCGCTTCGGAACAATGACAACTGGGCTTACCCATGGCGTGGAGCGTTCAACTGGCTCAATGATGTCAAGATCGATCAATTCCGCGATCTTCATCTCGACCTTCTTTCTCAGTCCAAACGGGGTCCTTCGCACAGGTTGGGCCACTGGCTTCACCGTTTCATCCACTGCTAACCGCACTTGTCGGCCCTTCAACTTCCCTACTCCTTTGAAGACTGCTTCAAATTCATGCTTTAGGTCTGCATAACTCTGTACAGCATTAACAACTCCCACATGGAGCACTCCCAGCTCTCTAGATGTCCGCTTGCTTAGTAAAGGTTCTCCCTTTTCCTTGATGACAACAAACTCTGCAGTGGACTTCATCTTGCCCACTTCTACTGTGGCTGTAAAACATCCAACGGTCGTCAATGGTATCTGTGATGTGTATGGATACAGCCTCTTGGTACTCTTAGTAGATTTGCAGATGATTTTGTCCTTCTTCAGTTTCTCCCACAATATCTGATCTATTACATTGCAATCACTTCCCGAATCTACTATCACTGGGACTGTGACACCTCCAATGATTATCGGGACTTTCTCGTGATCACCATCATTCACTGCAAATTGATAGTACCTCTGATCACGCCCACGGCTGTTGTCATCATCACTATCATTTCCGGGTTCACCTTCCACTTGGCGAACTCTATTCTTATACTTCTTTCCATCTCTGGACTTCCCATCTCTGAATTTTCCTCTCGCCTCACTTGTGCTCTTGGCCTTACTTTTGCACATCGTCGCAAAGTGGTTTTGGCCTCCACATTTCCGACAGATCTTTCCTTTGGCTGGACATGATGCATCCTTCCCAAAATGTCCTTTGTTCCCACATCTGTAGCATTCCAAATTCTTTTTTCTGTCATTCTCATATGAAACTTGATTCACTTGAACTTGCCCACCAGCTCTAGGCCTTTCTCTCTCTCTCAATGACATGGAGTTAAATTGACCTTCAACAGCTTCTAGAGCAGCAGCCATGGACAATGCATCATTTAACTTGAGCTCACCTCCTTTCTCCAGCATTCTCCTGCGAAGTTTATCAGCTCTGCAGTACTGGACTACTTGGTCAAGAATTTGGTTTTCTACATCCCCAGCTACGAAATTGCATCCGATAGCAACCTGTCGTAATTTGGTAACAAATTGGGCAACCGTTTCACCATCTTCCTGCTTGGTTTTCCTGAACAAATGTCTTTGAAACGTAGCATTAGGTTTCACAACATAATGAGCATTTAGGGCATCTGTGGCTTTTTGATACTCATTCCTCTCCCCTTTGTTTGGAAGTGTTTTGAAAGTCTCCCGTACCACGGGCCCCGCAGTATACAGTAGCAGTGCCCTCCGTTGCGCCTCCTGGGCCGGCGTACATCCGTCCAGAAACAGGCCACGACTATCGGCGTAGGCTTCGAACTCTTCAAGCCAAGCTTTCCACTTGCCGCTGACAATACTTGCACCACCCGTCGGATCGAAGTGTGGAACTCCTCGAAGCGCTAACAATTCCGCTCCAGCGAATGCCATGTTGAAACTTTTCCAGCTCGTAGCCACAGATTCAACATCCAAGAAAAATTAATCCTCGTCGCCAATGTCACATATTAAGTGCAAACAAACTAACAAAGTAGTTGAATTCCATAACCATAGTCTGGTGTTTATTCCCCGCACTGGGTATCAAGTCTCGCGTATCGCATATACATTGCGCACATGCGATCTGACCTCCTGAGGTCACAGGTGTCACATTTGCATAATCTGATACATATTCATTATCATGACAACAGGTACTTCTTCAGATTTACGTATACTCCGATCTGTTACTCACAATGTCCCGACAATGTCGACAGCCATCTCCCACAATGCATTACCAACTAATTAGTAGCGCGCCTGATGATGTTTGAGTACAAGAATCGGAAATCGCTCTTTATATACGCGCAATTGAGAATACATTACGACAGTACGTGGATTTTTACAACATGCAGTGTTAGTCTTCCTCCACACCCTCCCCTCATTTTATTGTCATAATCTTTCGACCGGTGTCCCCCCCCCCCTTTTTTTTTTTTAAGGATAGCGACCCAAGAAACGGTACACCCACGGACTACTCTGTTTTTGTGTTTAATTAGGGCGATGGCTCGTGCACTGCTGATTCTACTTCCGATCCTTGGTCTGACTTGGTTCTCGGGGGCCGTCACCAGTATCACCACATCAGATGACGTCATCTTCTTTCAGTATCTCTTCACAATTTCGTTCGGTCTGCAGGTATGTATGTTGCCATTCAATAAATTAACTGTTTCGAATCAGTTTTGATCATTGTGCACATCATCAATGAAACTGAATTCATTCTTACATAGGTGGCTATCGCGGAACTCGTGGAACTCAAGCAAAGAAGTTGGTTTCGAACCCGGGTCGCCGGATTACGAGACCAATGCTCTAGAAATCATGACAAGAAGCATTGTCATGATGTCTAGAATGATGAATTGATTGCTTTTCTTGAAACATTCTTTTCAAATTCTTTTCTTATTCTCTCCTCGTCATTCCTTCATTTTTAGGGAGTCTGCATTCTCATTTTCCACTGCCTCCAAGTGCCAGTCGTAAGTTTGTTTATATCTTTCATTAGGATTATCATTATCTCATAAGTAATATAATCACATTTCTTTGTGTCGGTCCGAATTTATCAAGATATTAATTAAGTTAAATTGGTTGCCTATAACTAAGCATATAATTGCATTTAAAATACTTTTGCTTGTCTTCAAAGTTTTGTTAAAGACGCACTTGTGTTAAGAAGGTTTTGAATATTTTGTATTTATTTATTGTGTGTCTGTAAAGTAGCACTGTTGTGAGTTTTGTTTTCATCACAGCGCAGTAAAGTATATTTATATAATTGCTGCGCTACATAAATTGCTTGTCTTTTCCACCCTTTTGAAATATATTTAACATGCCGATTTCGTAAACCGTATCTCAAGTGTAGCGATTGGCTTTGACCGTAACCTACACCCTTTTTCATTTTTGACAGACTTGTTTGGAAGTTGAGTTGTATTAAACTGATTTAAACCAAACATCCTTGTTATTCTTCATGCACTTCCAGATAAAAACGACTTTGAAAAGTCGATGTCATCGACGAGTTCAAGACAGCTCATGGGTGTCGAAATCTGGAGCTCAAAGATCTACAGCTACTTCATCGTTTTGAACACCAGATATGCATTAGCACGCTTTGCAAAAATCATGGTGTTAAATCTAACACCACATCGGTATCTTTACATTGCCACACCATATGAGGATCAAAAGAACACCAGTGTCAAATTAAACTGATTTCATTGTTAAGGTGTCGTTGTCTAGTGGATACATCACCGAACTGTGAATCGCATGGTTCCCGGTTCTAGTTCCGCCGCGGCCTTAATGCCCTTTGGCAAGAAATTTATTTACATTTGCTACTCTCCATCCAGGTGAAGTAAATGGCTACCTTGTTGGAAGTTACTCCTTGAATGTTTTCAGCCCCTGAGGGTAGCGGGGGCTGAAACCTCAGTGAAAATAGTACTATGCAGACACCTTGAGCAAATCACTGAGATAGATATATGCGCTTAATATAATTCACTATGAACATGACGTACAAAGAAAGCGGACAAAATATACAGTTCCTCAGGTGGACAAAGGAACATCCCTTCACTGCTATTATGTAAAAAGGTGAATATGCATGTGACACCTGTTCTACACATTTTTACATAATAGCAGTGAAGGGATGTTCCTTTGTCTACCTGAGGAACTGTATATTTTGTCCGCTTTCTTTGTCAGTCATGTTCATAGTGAATATTGTAGTTAGTGTTATCATTATTCAATAGTTATTCCATCCTTTATGTTTCCATGTGAATTTTAAAAATATTTTTAAACACTTTTTTGTATTGTGACAATAGAATAACACCAGTTTATTCCATCCTCATGGCAATGATGTTCTGTTAACACGTATTTGGTGTTTCCAGGATACTGAGGTAGTGATAAATTGTTAACACACTGGTGTTTGAAATATGGGTATCGTCTCCCTCAATCTGCTGTACAATATTTGATGTTAAACTGGTTTAGATTACCAGGACGGATAATACAAAGAAATCTGTTGCACGTAAATATGCTCTAGACTGAATAAAGGAAACATTGTAGGGAAGAAGTTAATTACAGGCTCATAGTAGTGGGACTTCATGGGGAATTTGACACCATTCGGGTGTCTGCCCAATAAAAGGTGTAGTTAATCACTAAACGTGGACTTATGTAATGCAATCCACCCTTGCCTACCACTATATGGAATTTTCTTCATGATATTGAATTTCCCTCACTCTCGAGATATGAAAGCGATTGGAGTATTTTCTGATTGGACCATTGGTCCGCTGCTTGAGAGTCCTGATTAATAATAATAATAATAATAATAATAATATAGAGTATTTGTAATGCACCAATTCCACATGAATAATGTGTTCGAGGCGCATGAAGAAGAAAAACTATAAGTACACAAAAAATACACACAAAACTGAACAACAACAACAATGTGAAAGTAAATCTAAATATACTGGAAAGCCGCTGGAATACATACTGAGACACATTAATTGGCAATTCAACCACATCTGGTGTCGGCATAATGATGGCTTTAAGAGATCAAAGAGAAGAAATATTAAAAGAAAGCAAGAGGAAACTACTGGAATGAAAATCTACAATCATTGCAACATAATACTGCTCGAATGGACTTGCCTTTGTACATAGATATGTCATAAGAAAAAGTTCATGTCGAATAAATACGTGTAGATATTAAAGATCACTACTTCACAATGCTTTGGCGGCGATGATTTATGTATTTTAGCCTACTTTTTGTAATATGTTTGTGCGGAATTCAATATACTTGGAAGACATTCAATGTCGCTCATTTTGTTATCAAATGCCTTTCAGGGCAGTGCATTTTTATCGATATCGCTTCCACTGCTGTAATAGATTTTCAATCGCGTAATATTTCGGTGAAGGCATACATAAATCGATTTTCGGTCCCTACACTCAATCATCATGACGCGCGCGTCATCAGTTTGTGATGCACTGTGGGACATGGCTGTCGAAACATCCGGATACTGTGAGCAGCAGATGTCGATGTACGTCAATCTGAAGAAGTGGTATAAAAAATACCCTGCCTTTAACATTACATATTTCCGCCCTTTTTTCTTACACACGACTGAATTTCTGTCTGTACAAACAAAATTGTTAATGAAATAACTTACATCAGTTTTAAGATGTTGTTGTGATATGCCATAACAGAAAATAAAATAAATTTACAATATTTGAAACATGTGTACTTTTCTTACGAATATATATACATATTTACAATATTTTGGAAACAATATGATCTTTTATTTTTACTATGGCCGTAATAATTATAGTGTTAGGGTAAAAAGTCAGCTAGGTAACAAAATTCAGAGTCACGATTTGCCTTACGTGTTTTGAAATAGGGCTAATTTTGAATAAAGTTTAATATGTAATACAAACAAATAAAATGTAATTATTTTTCAATAATCGCCTGATGATAAAGTATGCTATATTATACATATTTTTCAAAAAACTATTCTACAGTATGCCATATTCTTTTTGCAATGTAATTATGGAGCATGCTCATTGTAAAATGCATTGGTTGGAATGTTGTGCATAATTTTAATTGGTTTATCTTCATTTCTCCCATATCAGATGTCTATCTATTGTACATATATCATTATTTGAATGCGTTTGCAGCATGGCCTTCCTTTTAATTTTTTTGTGCAATATTGTAAAATAAACTATGCAGACATTAAGTGCTTTCTATACGTCTGAGTGGAAATAAAATATAGAATAGCTTTGCCGTGTTGTGTTTTGCCATATAATTATAGCATAGGTGACCTAATCGTATATCTCAATTTAAAAAACCCAGGAAAGATGCTGACAAGTGTCATAATTATGCTTATTTAACTGTACACAATGACAGAACAGCAGCTCTTTTAAATTATATATGCAGGTGTAATTTGTGTTAATTATTTCTTGTACTACTTGCTTTTGTGATGATGAAATACATGTCGCATACAAATGGAAATTATTAAATTATAAGCAATAATGCTTATTCCTCATTAATGCAGCCTGGCTCCCAGTGTTATCATAACCAATTTATTTCCCGCATCTCCTACATGTTTTAAAAAGGAGTTGTATTTGACATTTTTCTTCGTTGGGGGGGGGGGGGTAAGGTCACCTTTTTTAGGTTAGCCGTTGGCATTTTTTTTTGTTTTTGTTTATAATTAAAAAAAAAAAAAAAAAAAATCCAAAGGGGGGGGGTTAGGTTTATTTAGGGGGGTTTACACACATAAAAATACCAAAGGGGGGTTTGAACCCCCAAACCCCCCCCCCCCTGCGTACGCCCCTGTCGCAACCCATCTAAAAATGCTACTTATCTGGGGGGGGGGTTCACAAAGATAAATATAAACTTTAGGTGATTCTTAACTATGGCAATCCATTCATTCCACTGGTTGCTCTTTCCATTGGTCTCTCAATTATGATCTTCAGATTATGTTTTTCTTCAATAGTGATCTATCAAAAAATGTAAATTCGGTAGATTTGTGACCACGAATGGTACGTCCCTTGAGAGACCGATGCCATTAAATGATGAGAGAAAATAGTGGCATGAACGGCCTACTATAGTTAAGTCCAACTTAAAGTCGATCTTAGTCTTTGTGAAACACACCCCTGGTTATAGAACAGCCAAAAAATGGGTCATAAAATGTCACGGACAGTCAAGAATTTGTGTTTTTAATTTGTGTTGCAACCCTGAAACTCATTAATATAAATTGGGAAAGTAAATAAAATCTGAACCGCTTGAAAAACAAAACTTGCGTATTCGTATTTTTGTGTGTACTATTTCCTGTACATTAATATTGTACTGAACGCCACTGTGGTTGCCATATGAATAATAATCAAATATAAGTTGCAAAACGTGAATAATAGCATAACCAAACATCTTACAGATAGTCCGGAAACAGCATACTCTCACTGAAAGCTCAGTACTTAAATACACACAACAATACTTCTGTATTGTAATACCTATTCTATTTATCTCTCTCTCCCTCTCCCTCTCTCTCGTTTTCTCTCCCTACCTCGCTGTCTTTCCCATATATGAAGTGATTATTCACATAACAAAATAACATGTACGCGTCAAATCAAATATATTTATTTCATAAAAAGCACAAAATGAAGCCTTACAAATCAGACAAATATTTTTCTCCCAAAATAGCTGACTTTTTCACGTAGTTCAACATTTTTGTTATTCCCATCTTTTAAAATCTATATTGTTCTCTTTTTTTTTTTTAATACGAAGGGAATATTTAAGTTACCACTGATTTCTTGTCAAGGTAAAATGATTAGGTTACGTGAACTAATCCATCAAATACATTTGTCATCAAAGAAACACTTTCTTTATCGACTAAACGTCAAGAAGTGATTAGGAGAAATTGATTATTAAAAGGAGGATGTGATATATTTCTAGACATGTATGGATATTACAACGTTAGAGTAGAGACAAACCAAGCAGTTTCTGCTTTGTTGACAGTGTATCAATTTCATTTTTGTGGTCTCAACTGTTCTCGGCTATGACATCCGCTGTTTCTTGTCGGAAGCCGCATGCGTTCTAAATCCGAGAACAAACTGAAGTGAACAATATCTCACTACATCGAACAATTCGAAGCATTACAATATCATAGACAGGTGCACTTACATTGGCAGTTACTGTTTACTTGTTGGGAACAAAATTTGCACAAGATCTATGTACATGCAATTCTTTATATATTATGCCCACAGTTATAGCTGACAATTACACCGATTTCTCACGAGGCGTCAATTACACCATTTTTGCATCAGATGCAGCATAGGATAACCGCAAGCATTATCATCTTCCAAATAAATCCTCCACTGGCGTTCGCTTTTTCTTTATATTATTCGGCAAACATGCATAATTCCTTACACAAGCAAAACGGAGCTATTGCTATAAAAGAAAGAGCATTTATTTTCCATGAAATGCCTCAACACAACTAGAAATCGCTAGCTGGAATAAACTGATGTTTCTTACTTAATTAAATACTGATCTTTTCTTAGAAGCATATGGTTTTCCTTGACTTTTATTCATCAGAGAATATCGCTTGTTCCCTTGTCCATAATTTTTTTTTAAATCTTTAAAATAGATAGAAATTGATATACTTTGGTTCAAAATATTGAACATCAGAGGTTTCAAGGAGCGTAAGTTTCATGAATCTGACCGAGCCACAATGTCAATACCGGCATTCCATTGGCGTAGTCCTGCATTTAAGTAGTTGGCGCATCGTGTCAGACCAGAGTTCGGTGAAAATTTGCAGCTCGTTAGACAGAAAACCTATATAATACTGAACGACATTGATCAGTGGTAGAAAAAAAACGGCAGAAAAATATACAAAACTAGATGTGATACCTAGCTTTTATTTTGTCGAGAAGTAATTAACAATACACACAAAGCGTTATAATGATTGCGCTATTACGAGCGCCAATCCAACCTGTGATCGGAAGTAGCGCATACGCCAAGTATAACAACAAATCGTAAGTGCTTTCCATTTTACATTCACATTTGAAACAATTTCACTCTCAATTGACGCATGAAAGCAAGCACCACTGACGCTGTCCTACGTCAGGAAATAACGCCTCGTGTGCAACGGACTCAATGCTGAAAATTAAGTTTATGACGTAGTGCAGTAAATAAGGATTGAACGATGGCTTTCAGCTCTTTTTGATAGATCTTGAGTCTAAGAGCGTAGATGAAGGGGTTGATACAGGTATTTAGCATGCCCATGACCACTGTAAAACGATAGAAATGGGAGTTGAAATCCAGATGGCCTCCAAGATTGAACTGTAGAAAAGCCCACTGATTCGGGGACCAGCATACGAGGAACATAATGTAGACTGCAAAAAGGACCTTAGTTGTGTTGCGCCTCTGGATCCGCCCGACCGCGTTCACCTTCTTTTGGTTTATCTGGTCGTTACGTATGTGGCCTATTCTTGGGGAAGTAGCGTTTCCAGCTCGGATGGCACTCCTCTCAATATCAACGGGTACGTTCCATATTCTTGACGCCCGTTCGCTGCCTGCCGGCTCTTGTTGCGCTAAGGACATACCGGCCGCGGGTGGTTGATGATGAATCTCACGTGTACGTTCGATTGCGATCTTATTTAGCTTTCGAAACTTGATAATAATGGCGACAAAAGAGAATGTCATGATGCATATTGGTATGAAATACTCCCAGAAAAATAAGGCTACGAGAATCTGACTGTTCTTCGGGTAGAAATCGCACTCACCATTCTGCATCACCCCATACTGCGTTGACACTGCTACAATCTGAAGAACCGGTGCTAGAAGCCAGTTAAGTGTTATCAAGGTAAGCATTACTCGCCGTTTGAAATAGGAAAGGTACCAAATAGGATGTACGACAGCTATATACCGCTCGATGGATATAGCTGTTAGATTAAACGTCGATATAGCGAAACCAGCGAAAACCACACAGAGCGAGCTCCAAAATTTGCAATAGATATCACCGCTCGTTCGGTTCATCGTCTTTGAGGATACCCCTGCGAATTTGGTCATACCGGCTGCTACAAGAAAGAACGAAACTAGGGCATCGACAACTGCCTGGTTGACTATCAGCCAGTTTGTATGGTTGCGGACAGAACGGCGGCCTAGAACAAATACACACGTCAGGTTGCCAACGATTCCGAAGCATCCTATAAAAAGCTCACAAATTTGACCGAATTTTGTAGAGGGTTCGTCTTGGGTTGTGCCTTCTTCGGATACTGTTTGATTTAACGCCATCGTTTTCCAAATGTAAGAAACAGTTGAGACCTTTGTCGGGTGATGAAAACAAAATATTTTCGAATTTTGTTATCTAGACCGTAACAACTGCATTTAGTAACATGGAATTTGTTCAGTTGATTAACCAAACACGTTGCAACATCAAGTGCCTAATTTCTTTAGAGAGCGCGCGCGAGAGAGAGAGAGAGAGAGAGAGAAAGAGAGAGGGTGAACAAAATCGTAACCTTGAGTCTCTAGCAATCGTCACATTTTCTCACTTTACAGAAACTCTGCAAACAACTTCTCCAGAGTGGTCTCCATAGAGGAAGATAAATGACATCAAATTTCGAACTTTTCTGGCGTCTTTAGATTCTTTATGCAAATCCCAGGGATATTACAAATTCTGCAATCAAAGAAATTTCCACGTGGTTATTTGTGATTTTCATCAAAAATATCGCAACCTTTTGATGATGCTTCTATGAACTATTCTGACAAAATCCGCTTTGCGGAAAACTGCATACCTCATCTCACGCTAATTTAAATGCTCTTCTAGAAGTGAATCTACTTTTGCTAGGAGGAAGCATAAAAGCCAGAAAGAAGAGATAATTATGCTTACGATTCCTCCCATCATTATCAGCATAATTCTATTTGCCATTATCTCTCGTAAGTACGACAAGGTGTGGAGATGGATTATCTATTATCTTGGGCGTTGCACCCAGGAAATGTAACTGTTTAAACAGTAATGAATAAATCAAGGCTTTAACATGGACGTTAATGAGCTTTTATAAAATGCATTGAATGCATCTGATTTGAATACCAGGAGGTAAACTAGACACATTGAGAGATGAATGATTTACTTTCTAGAACGAACTTATCCTATATTTTTTTTATGAAACCCATTATCGACTTTGCCATTTATAAGTTTCATATAATCTCTCTCTTCACCCGTCTCTCTCTCTCTCTCTCTTTCTCTTTTTTTGTTTTCATTCTCATTCTTTTAGTTCTCTTCTCCCTCCACTCACTCTCTCCCTAACAACAAAGAAGACAAAAGACTTCATGCATGGCTGATCGTCAACGAAACGGGTTTTTGTTTCTGTTGCTATGGCAGGCAAGCATTACTTATATACAAAACAGAACTGTTTTTATACTTCAATATATGTCATTAATTTATTTAATTCTTATAAACGTCTGATCTGCAAGACTACGCAAAAGTAGTTGTATTTAACTTTCAATCTGTTTCAATTTTGATCATTTCAATTTAAACGTTTTAAATTCATGTTCCTTAAATTCTATTAAAAAACAACTGATGTGGAAAACTAGCTAACGCACCCTTTCTTTACATGATGACGTAGAATGTTGTTAAATTTATTCAAAAAGTTGGAAAGTTTAATAAAATATATCATACTACACGAAATACAAACAAAATGATAAGATTGCTTTTGACTACATGTCTTTAGAAACAATGAATATGTAAGGCACTAATCCTTCTCTTGGATAACACATAAGCCGTAGACACCCTCCATGTTTTGATTATGCCTAGGTCACATATACACCGGGCCCCATACGATTTTTCCATACCTGGCGGCTTGCCGTGGATTTTAGAGACCGTACGGGACCCTTCCGATTTCCATTTCTACGGCATGTATGGTCACATATTCTGCGGCACCCGGGAGGTGACCGGTAAAAATGGTCGAATGAAAATGCTCGGCACCCGTAAAGTTGGCGGCCTGGTGCCACCCAGTTGTGGGCCGGTAAGCTTACGGGCTCCGTCCGATTTAAAGGTGCACCCCATGGCTCCCGGGCCCCGACCTCAGTCGTTAAGGCGCCCTGCTGGGTTCCTTGCGGTGCACTGAACTATGTTGCCTCCGACATCCGCGCCGCCTGTTTAAAGCTGCGTTGTACATTGATACTTGAACAAATCGTGATGACCCCGTCCAGGCACCGTCTGGAGCACGTACGTGCCCTTTACGGGCTATCTACGACATATTAAACGGGTAGATGAAAACGCCGGGAGAATCAGCACCACTGGTGAAAAATGTCCGGCGCCCGTAGAACCTGTATACGGGAGCCGGCCAAAAAAAAAAAAAAAAAAAAAATGTCTGTTTTTAATCGCCGTACGGGCCCCGGAGTGTATATGTGAAAGCCCCATAACCAACAAGTGTGTGACGTTTCTCAAGCAATCATGTTAATAAATAATCAACCGTCATTAAAGGTAAGTACATATTCAGAGCTAACTTCTCGAATATTTCATTAATATTGTATCTGAATTGAAATATCCTGTTGATCAGGGCAATAATTTAAATTTGAATTCTTGTCGTTATTTGGATAGGAATTCTAGTACGTGTTATTTTAAACCAATCACATGTTCCGAGATCATTGATATTGTGTCTAATATAAAGAGTGATTGCAGTCTGGGTACGATGATATAAGTATCAAGGTTATAAAGAAATCTATACATATTTTATGTAAACCCATCTGTGCAATATTCAATCAATGCTTAGATTTAGGTATATTTCCTGATGAATTAAAGATTGCTCGTGTGGTTCCTGTATATAAAAATGGTTCAAGTGAAAATGTTGCAAATTACAGACCCATATCAGTCTTGCCAATTTTTTCTAAAATTTTAGAAAAATGTATGTACAATAGATTATTTGATTTTATAAGCAAGTACAATATATTATCTTTGAACCAATATGGTTTCCGTCCTGGACATTCGACGTCATCGGCTCTTATTGATTTTGTCCACACTGTTGTTAATGCTCTTGATAACAAGAAATATATGATTGCAATGTTTTTAGATTTGAAGAAGGCTTTTGATACAGTAGATCACGCTATTTTATTACACAAACTTGAATTATATGGCATAAGAGGTATTGTACTTAAATTATTTGAAAGTTATTTATCAAATAGAAAACAATATGTTGAAATTTCTAAATGCAAATCACAGCAAGGGACTATTTCATGTGGGGTACCACAGGGTTCTATCTTAGGACCACTGTTGTTTCTTTTATTTATAAATGACCTTAGTAAAGTATCTAAATTATTACATTGTATTATGTTTGCTGACGACACCAGTCTGTTTTTATCTCATCCTAACTATCAGGACTTACATAATCCATTCAATTCTGAACTTGAATTAATATCTGAGTGGTTTTACGCAAATAAAATGATAATCAATGTAGCAAAAACCAGTTATATTATGTTTAGTAATTTATTGATACCAGATTATCTTTCAATTAGAGTGTGCAATACAGATATTAAGTGTGTAACGTCAGTAAAATTTTTAGGCATTACAATAGATCATAAACTTACATGGAAAAATCACATTGATAGTCTGTGCAATAAGCTGGCAAAAAATATAGGAATAATGTATTGTTTAAGATCATTTCCAAAGGAGATTTTAAAAATGATTTATTATGCAATTGTATATCCGTACCTTAATTATGGTATTCTTGTCTGGGGTAATGCAAGTAATAATCACATTGATAGATTGTTTATTTTACAAAAACGTGCGATACGAAATATGTCTCATGCACCTTACCTTGCCCATACCAACCCTCTATTTATTGAATCAGGTGTTTTGAAATTTCATGATATATATGTATTTCAGGTACTTATATTTATGTACTTATGTAACAATCACCTCTTGCCAGACTATATTAAAACATTCTTTCAGTTCAATAATGAATATCATGGATACAATACAAGAAATGCTAATGATTTTCATTTACCCAAACCGAGGCTCTCATCTTTTAAAAACTCAATATTATTTCAAGGACCCCAAATCTGGAACTCTCTTTCTTCAGACATTAAACAATCAGTTTCGTTAAATGTTTTTAAGTCAAAATCTAGGCACTTTATTTTAGACAGGTATTCACTAAGTTTGTTTTTTTAAATGTATAGGCATACCCCCCCCCCCCCCCCTTTATGTTGTAGTAAAGTGATTTGTTATTTTTTGTAGCGTCCTTAATGTATTATGTTACAGGGTCAGCTAACCACAAGGCTTGTTCCTTTCTTGCTGTCCCTCTCATACTTAATCTAAATGTATACTTTGTTATTAATTTTTCTTGTGAATTTTACCCTTTGTATCATGTTGATTTATTAATGTTTGCATGTGTTTTCTGGATTTTTATGAGCAAATAAATTGAAATTGAAAAATTGAAATTGAAAGCCCACTTTCCAATTTACCTTTTATATTATCATGAAAAGTCAGGGTAATTATACTTCCGATGCTTTTAACTAATTTTAGAACGTTAACTTTGTACCTCCCCGAGGATGCCCAAATTGTAAATCGCTTTTTAAAGACCTAATAAACCTGCTCTCTTTGCTATGGCATCTTGCTCTTTTTTTTACCTTTTTCTTTTTTAAGTCAAGTACATGTAGTAATTGCTTTTACAATTCCCTCGATAAAAAGGGTATTTCTAACTCTTTGGCAGGAAAGTAGAACTCTCCTTTGACTTTTTCGGGTGACAGGCTAAGTGCTTTTGAATATGAATTGAAACGTTACTGGACGTTTGAAAATTAAGTGCATTAAATAGGACATTTTTGTTTTGTTACACGAAGGATTTCTAGACTCGGAGGATCTAGACCAAACTTTTAACTCCTTTGTTAAAACTTGGCAGTTGGCATATGGCGACCGGAGCTAGACCTCGCGTCCTGATCAAAGTGTTTTAAAGCGATTACGACAAAATTCATCCATCCGTTTCTGACACTAATTATGGTGATTTAAAAGCGGAAACATGGAGAAATATTTAAAATGCTTGACCTAGAAACTATAATTGACATGCCATGATCATAACGATATAATTTTGACATTTTGACTATTTTTGAAAAGGATGGGTTATACAGGCACTATTTATAAAAAACTTTTTGTTCAAGCTCCGAAAGGGACTATACGCCTCTTGCGATATGACGTGTCGGAGAGTTATCGTCCCCTTAAAAACTGGCGCATACAAATCGTCGCCGTTTTCACGAACCGGCACAGCCCAACGCGCAACGAAATAAGTACATTCTGAGAAAAACGCGTTTTACGTTTAGCCCGTTTTGAATTCGCCAGAAACATGCCTTATGTCAAATTTTATATAACAAAATACATATCAATGAAAGGAAAATATTCTGTATTTTCTATACATTCCATTTGTTAAGCATAATGACAATTACTATTAATATTACGAAGCTTTGGACTCTCGTGCCGGTTCGTGAAAATATTATTTTGCTGTTTACGTAGCAAAAATATTTTCACGAACCGGCACAAGCCACTGTGTCGTTTTTCCTATGTAACTTTACGCGCAAGACAAAAGCGCTCGCGCTGTCTTAGCGCGTATTTTATTTTCACGAACCGGCACAACCGCCTGTGTCGCGTCGTCTAGGTCTTGTAAGCGCAAAGATATTTTCACGAACCGGCACAGCCCATTGACTTATAACGGCGCGTGCCGGTTCGTGAAAATATGAATCGTGCTTTTTGGCTCGTGTGTCGTTTTTGTCATTTGTGTAACCATGGATATCTCAAAAACTAAAGCGTTTTGGATGCTGAAATTTGGTGAGATAAAAGATTGTTGATAACTTATGCTAAAAATGCAAAAAAAATAAAAACTACATTTTGAAGGGATTTCGGTGGCTTGTGCCGGTTCGTGAAAACGGCGACGAAATAAAGCTCGTTATAAATCACAAATTTTATTTCATCACATCATTTCGTCGTTCGTCGAAGGTCCACGTTCTGTTCATCATGGATGATGCCGTGTCCTACAATGGTACCCCTACCGAAGCTCCCGGAAAAGAATCCGGGTGGGCTGTGGCTACTCCTATTCAGGTTGGTCAGGTTTTCATCGGTATGCTTGGTGTTGTTGGTAACCTTGCATACCGTGCTTCGGAGACATTCAGTGAGAAACAACACCAACTTGTTGATTGTCAATCAAGCCATCATCGACTGTATCGTATCAGGGCTCCTTGTCGCCTCTACCCTTTCCGATGTCGGTGGAATCCGATCAGTCAAGAAGTCCGGTCTGGCTGCAAGTGTCTACTGCAACCTCTGGAATTCGTTGGTCTTAGTATTCGGTGGCTTTGCGATTTCCACCTTCAACCTCGTGGCCCTATCGAACGCTACGTGGCTGTGGTTCACCCAATATGGTACCTCCAGAATTTCAAGAAGCGTGCCGTACACCTGCTGATAGTTTCTACCTGGGTGCTTGGACCCATATTCCAGGTCCTTTTGGTTGCTCTGCACTTCGATACAACGGACGAAGGTACTTGTCGCTATACGCCTCGATACAAAGGCATCCTCGTCATGCTTTTCTTCTGGGACTATTTCATCCCAGCGTGCATTATGACATTTTCCTTTGTGGCCATAATACGTAAATTCCGGAAGCTGAACAGAGTGGCCCATGAGCGAGGCGCCGGGGAGTTCAAGAAGATGAACGTTTTACCGATACCATCCACTTCGATTCTACCAGGAACTTCCAAACAACCACACCCATCCGAACGGCCGGCCGAAAACAGTGCAGAACCCACACGCAATATTACCAAGAGTGATAACGCGCCTCCTGTCGAGGCAGCACAGCAATCCTCGAGTAATCAGCTAGAAGTTCCTGCAGTCATCAACACAAAGAAGTCTTCAACGCCTGGCGATCACAACAAATCCGATGCCAACGTTGCTCCAAAACCATCTTCTGGACAGGGGAACACCTCTGGAGAGCCTGCTCGTTCGGACAAGGACGCCGCAGGTGCGCTTCAACGACGCAACACGACCAAGGTTCTCCTAGCCATGTACGTCATCTACTTAGTCTGTTGGTCTCCTAACCAGTGGACTTTCTTGCAGTACAACCTTGGAGGATACGTCGACTTCAGCTCCGCGTGGTATCGCTTCTTGGTCATCATGGGGAATATCAGCACATGCATTAATCCGTTCTTGTTCGCGCTCCGTCTGAAGGTGTACCGCAACGAGGCTAGGGCGATGCTGAGGAACTTCCTGGCACGTTTCTCTCGCGATTGAAACCGTCGGAATTGCCTATTTCTACATATGCTAATTTGATTGCATTGTACAGTTCACTTAACTCTGATGTCATTATGCTCCATTGAGCCCGTCACTCAATGGTGATTGCTATCATCAGTTCTTGACGAGTCCTCAGTAATATACCTCCTCTCATGTTGACATCTAGACAGTATTAAGTGATTGGCAAATGTCAAAGCTCATTGTATTCGCATCAAGGAGCCGCATCATATGCGTCGAAAAAAACTTTTGTAATTCAAGTGAATACATATTATTCCTACTTTCAGCTGAATTTACCGACTGAATCCATTAAGTATATGGTGTGAATTTCATATGATGATTAGTTTGGCTTTTGAAGAATTTGGTCTTAGAATACAAGATTCTAAGTTAAACATGTTGTTACTGTTTAGTATTCGACCAACAGATTCCTTTGCCAAATGTGTAGAAGGTTAACGATTCTATATATTAATTTTACTTGTTTTGTAAGAGCTTTATATATTAATAATAATTAAAAAAAATGAAATAAAAATCCTTCTCTTCTCTTCCTCACTATTACCGGTTTTTTTAATTTTATTTCTTCAGATAGTGAATATCTAAACGTAAATTTACAGACAAATGCAACAAAATATATACGAATAATGCACACGAGCGCTTTGCGCTAAAATTGCGCGTTGCTTGATAACAGAATTATCATGTTGTATTTTTTATACTGTTACATCATAGATTGCGAATCCAAACTGAAAAATCGCAAACGAGTGCAACAATTAAAATCCAATAATAAGTCCGCGAGTTGGCACTAATTCGAGAAGTAAATTGAGTGCTAAATCTTGTCAGAAATAATTTTTAAATATAGGTAAAATTAATTTAAAATGTACGGGACAGATTTCCGCCGGAAAAAAACACAGGCCTATCTTAATAATTATGAATATATCGAAGTAATGATTATATCTTGCATTTAAATTACAGTTTAACACGATTGCAACTCCTTAAAGTAGATATTCATTGATTTAAAAAACTAACTTTATTTTCATAATTGCAAAGTTAAAACTTTGATTCGACAAGGTAGTCAAAATTCAATGCTTGGAAACATTCGAAGTAATGATTATTATAAATTATAAAACGCTTAAATACAGCCCCGGCATAGCACCTGAAGAGCTCTCCGAACGCTGCTGAGATGTGTGAGATCACAGTATGGACATGACTTGCACAAGCAGACGATGTCCCATGACATCTCACACATTTTCAGTGCCTGTGTTTTCATATTCTCTTGAGTTCTTTCTCTTACTTCACTACCGTCAGGCTAAATGTATAATCTATCGCCTCACTCTAAACCCCGCGCATGGTTTTATTTTGATGACAAATGCAGCGATACAAAAATAAAGGAATCTGTCGCTTGTAAACAAAATAAGACCCCATTGTATATTCAGCTGCACACATCGGGGTATGTTCTGCGTTTCAAGAGGGAACAAATGCCGTCCTTAATATCATTCCGGGGGGTTTTCAATTTGAAAGTCTGGTCTCTTTGATTGTTAATTAACCTCTATCCTGTGTATTTACAAGCAAAAGATTTTAGTTATCAGAATCGGGTCATATCCCCTTTTGAATGGTTTGACATGCTATTACATTTATATACACTAAACTCATTATAATTTGAGAAATAATAGCTTTGCAATTATGTTCATTCTCTATGGGATGTCGTCTGCTTGGGCAGTGTTGGTCCATATAGTGACGTCATTAAAACATCGTTATCTTTCCGGCGAATCTCTCGTATATCCCAGCTGCTATGGAGGTTGTTGTATTTGTATTTTTATAAATCACCCAATATGTAGTTGACCTAAAACTTGTCCGATGGCCATCTGTTAGCTTACCAGTTTCTAGTGATACATTAGTTGACATATTTGTGATCTTCTTTGAATTTCACCTTTGAACAAAATCGAAAGGTAATTTCAAGTGCCTCGAGCGTCACCTATTGAAATGGGCGAACATGAGAATGACGTATTATGAAATCCGAGCATAATTTCTATGGGATATACACTAGGCTATTCAAATTGCCATTACGTTGAATTTTGAAAACAGTTGCGATCGTTATATTTATTTTCTCCAAAATATGGCATATAATACATGAGTAATGTAATCATCTATACCTAAAGATATTTTGTTAGTTTCTGTATTAATATCAGCAGTCTTTGCGAAAATATTTAAACTACCTTAATGATAACATGTATTTAACTTCCGTTCACCGTCAAAACAGATTTAAATTTTTCCAAATTATGCCTAGCAACGTGCATCATATAAATATGTTCGCGTTCAACTAGCGCCGAGGAAGTTATTAATACACCGTTGCCCATTAATTTTGAATAATTTTTCTTTACCTCTTTTAATGATGTAACAATTGTGACAACATGATTTATTTATTCTTGACATCTTTTCAGAACTTTATTGATCCATCTCTATGACCCTCCAGATGGATCAATAAACTTCCGATCAGATATAAACTGTATCTTTCAAGAATATTTTTGTATATATATATATATATATATATGTCCGCCAAGCACGGGAAAATTATGTAAAATGTGTATTAACTGTTATCATGGTACATAATATATATAAACATGACTAATATGTGGGTTCAGTGTGCTTTAAGTATTGTTACGTAATTTATTTTTATCTTATTTTATTTTTATTTTATTAAAACATCTTTTAACATAATTTCATTATGCACTTTACACTATGCAATCAGATCATAAATAAATGTCACACAGGATGAACGGATATTGGTGATACAGCCCAAGTATATATATATATATATATATATATATTCTATACAAAATATTACATTGTCTATTTGAAACGGGCATAGATAGAATGAGTCGGAATTTCATATTTAAAATCTTGTTTCTTTTTTTGGGCATGTGAATTGCATGTTATAAGAAAAAAATGTTCACCATTTATTTACAAATTCAACTCAAATTAGTATGCACATTCTTATTTCCAATCTACATTATACACTGTATATTTCAAATGCTCATTGTTCATTCCAAATATAAATTGTATGTATATTCCAAATTTTCACCTTTCAAAACTGATATATATAATTGTAAGTCTACATTGTTTAATAAAATGGCACATTGTATATTTAGGATGGTCATGATTATGTTCCCCAATTTAACAGTATATAATTAGAATCTACTGTATAAAATACTGTACAAAAAGACATTACATCGCCATTACATTACATTTCCATATACACATTGTGTAATTAAAATGTATGTCGTTTCGAAAGCGCATTTTCACTCTACGTTGTTTCTTTTAGATTGGAACGAATATTGTAAATATGTCAAATCTACTTTCATATAAAATTGTATATTTGAAAACCACAGTACAATTGTATTGTATATTCCATTATAGGGATATTTTGAAATCTTCGCCGTTTATCGATCGGGTCAAGAGATGATTACCACTCGTTTAATCAACTTCAAAGATTTAGAGCGATGCTCAGAATTCTAGATTTCCAGTACAAAGTATTGAGTGATATTTTCTAAAATTATGGATGATGCCAAGCTTTCCTCCCCTTCCTTTTTTACCACACAATCCTCCCTTTCACCTTCCAGTTTAAAAGAAGAATTTTTTTTCAGGTTTAAGAAAAAAATGTGTGTGACCTTTCTCATAAAAATAAAGATAACAATTTGGAAGAAATTCATAATACAAATTTTCCATGATAGGCTTGCTTTTCAACTTCCCTCATGATCAAATTTAAACGAGAAATAGCTGAATGGTTTGGAATGAAGTCATGCCACTTACTGCCTGTAGTTCCATATGCCCGTTCCTGAGTGCAGTCCATTTGTAAGTATTTCATCAATTTGATGATTCCGATACTCTACAGTATACAGATATTCCTGTGTGCTCTATAATCAAAAGACGATACAATAGCACGTCTTCTCATTTTTCCAAAACAAATTGGTGTTTATTAAGCTTCGATCATCCTCAGTTTTTCTCCCGCAATATTTCATTTGATTGTGTTTCGTGTCATTTATTGATTCAATTCTTATTAACGCCTGATCCGCAAGATTACGAAAAAAAACTTTTGTTTAATTTTCTATCTGTTTCAATTTTGATTATTTCAATTTAAATAATTTAAATTTATATTCCTTAAATTCTATCATAACTGAACGACTGATGTGGAAGACTAATTAACGCACCCTTTCCGATACTTACGGATTGTCACGACGGAAATATCAATCCGTGGACAACCGTAAGAAGATTTTTGACATGTCAAAACATTTGCCTCTACTTTCACGGATCCTTGTTATAAGAAGTGATGCTTGCGCTGGACTACGAGTTGGCGATCCGTAAGGACTCGTAATAAAAATCCGTGTATGTGAAGGGGGGAACAGGGCGGTACTCCCTTTCGAAACAGGCGGGGGGGAGGGGGTTCTCGAAAGGGGGCGTTGAACGCAACACACCGCGCCGCACTGCAATGCACCTCTTCGACATAAACCGGAAAAGCGGGTCAGATTGAAGTGTGTCAGGTGAGTCAGAAAGAAGTGGTACAGTAAATGGAAACACCCTTGAATGATTACAAAACAGACAATACAAAGGAGAAAACTCATACCTACAAAAATAAAAGCCAAAGCAAAATTACGTCACATCAAGGACATATCAATGTACATGTATTTTACATTTCTAAGTTTGAAGTCCTTTATTTGGTATAGTTTCTACAATATGGGCTAGGTCAGCGTTCCACAAACGGACAGCAAGTGGAATGAAATTTCTGTCTAGGGTACATGTTTTATTTAAAGGCAAAGAGACGGCATGGGAAAACATAGCTAGATTCGAGCGGGTGACTCTTTGCTTTTCGTATTGTAGTAGCACTGTAATTAAATATATTTCATTGAATATTAAAAGACGAACATAAGGCATTGAGCTTCAGAAGTTGATGTAGAGAATTTATTTTAAAGGTAATCTAACATCCTTTTAATTTTTTTTATGACGCACGTTCTTGTTACCACATATATTTACTAAGTAGGTAATATAAGGCCATGCCTGGAGACATCACGATTTCAAATAGATTTTGTATCATCCCATGCGATCAATGTTGTCCATTACTAGAGGGAATATTGCTATCATGTAGTAATAATATAAACCTTATGATCCTCTACAAACGACACCAGTTCAACATCGACTTCTCTCTTTCTCTCAAACACACACACTCGTTCACTCCTGCCCACACCCTCCGCACACTAAAATAAATACACCTACATGCATAAACAGTATACCTGAACATATTATCCTGTATAAAGATGTTTTAATAAATAAATAAATATAAATAAATAAATAAACACCATTGTATCTTTCTGTCCTTATTTGCCACCTCTCTCCCCCCTCGCACTCCATATGATTGAAGAATAAAATAGATTTGAATGACATTAAATGATTACGTATGGCGGTAGATGTAGATGTGCTTTGATTTTGTTTACAGTATACATTCATATCAATATTAACAAAGTTTCCTAACCCTAAACCTAACCCTGACCTTACACCCAATCTCGACCTTGTCAAAGGAGAGATTAAAAAAAGACTTATCTTAGTTTGTTGACAGCTTAAATACAATTTTGGAAGGTCGTGTTCACTATGTCATATTTTTATAGCACACCCAAAAAGTCGTTTCATAACGAGCACAAAGTGAAGCCTTAAAAAAACAGAAATCGTTTTGTCACCCAAAAATTTTGGGTGACAAAACGATTTCTGTTTTTTTAAGGCCAAAATAGCTGACATTTTCAGGCAGTTCAACATTTTGGTATTCCCATTTCTTTAATATATATATATATATATATATATCTCTCTCTCTTTATTACAAACGGACATTTTATATTCAAGGTGAATCGATCAAGTGATGTAAACTAATCTATCAAAGAAATTTTTCATTAAAAAAACTCTTTCTTTATCGATTACGTCAAAAAATGATGAGTGGAAATTGATAATTAAAACGAGGATGTGATAGATTTCTAGACAAGTATGGATATGACCAGGAGAGACATGCCCTTACGAATCCCATATGAATCCAGAAATGTCTGTCTTACGGCGAATTAATATCGTACTCATTTTACATGACCTTAAACATGTGTCTGAGAAAAATGATGAAATGCAAATAATTGAATCATTTTAAATTGAACAGGAATTACAATATTTATTTACAGGTGAACTTTCTAGAGGTGTTGCGGTCTTGTAAAAAGAAGTCATCGGAGTGTGTACGGATTGGGAGCCCTGAACCAGCACTAACATCTTTCCATGCGTCTGGCCAGAAAATAATAAACATTAGCCACGTTCGCTCAAGAAGACATGAATTGTGTCCTTTAATTGCTAGAGCGCCATAATAGCAGCCGTGTATAAACCGGGGTTATAATAATTGTTGAGCTCTATGAGTATATTTCTATAGTCAGAATGCAAAAAAGAAAAGTCAAAGGTCTACCTAGCAAAAACTAATGTTTGCTGTTCGCATCGTAACTTCTGAGATACAATGATTCGTAACAGGTGAATAGAATATTTCATATCGAGGCACTTAACGAAGTAGACATTAAATTCGGTTACACAGACTATTGTTTGTTGCTTGATTATGTGAATTGACTTTATTCGCCATGGAGAAGTTCATTTATATACCGCATATGAAGATTCGAGGCTTCTGATTGGTGAAAACTGCAAGCATTAAATTTGCTTTTGACCGGACATAGATCTCACGCGGCGTAAAAGGCAAGGAAACAATAGATGCACGTGACATTAACAATGGACACACTCAGTCTGACATTCCCAATGCCCTTAGAACGATTAATTTCCTTCATTTCTCTTAATTAAAATACATTAAAGGTATAGACCTGTTTTGGAAAAGCCCCCTCTCAAATTGAAATGGAAGCTCTTATTACCAATCATGTGAAAGAATATGTTTTGACTAAAACGAGATGATACAAAAATTTGGCGGGAAATCGCCTACTAATTGATATATTTGGTAAATTATCATATCGATCCGGCCTGGATTTATTGCGAATTTAGGTTGAAGTATTGGCATCTAATCTCCGAAGGCAATATCTAAACAATATCGAATGGATATTTTGCACCCAAAACCCTTGAACCGCAATTTTACCACTACCGGTCTTTATTTTTAAAGGGACTTGGTAACATTATTCAGATGAGAGATAGTGGTGCTTAGGTAGTGACTTCAATGCTAGATGTGCAATTAAAGATAATCTGAAAATTTGAGTGAAAACGGACCCTTATTCATGGTACAAATTGGGAAAAACTGATCTAATCGATTCCTTAATTCTGTCAACTATATTATTACAATTTAATTACATTTTAGGTTAATGGAAATCGACACAAAGCAATAAAATGGCTTTACATTCCATTCCATACATTTAAGTGTTGACAGATTTTTTTATAGCCTGTTTTATGTCTTTTTTTCATGGAAAAACGGTTGGGAAAATTCAAAAATGGTTGGGGGAATTTAGGGTTTCATACATCGACTCCTTCAAAGAAAACCATAGTTATCTTCGTGGTTTGAGAATTTTTTTCAGGATTTTTTTTGCATGTCAGAGGGTTAGTACAGTAGAAGAAATATAGTAAGTAACATTTTATACAAAGATTAAGCAATTTTTTATCAACCTTCAACAATGTTACCAAGTCACTTTAAGGCATATTTTTTTAAATATTTTGTTTTCGACAATTATCTAACAAGACATGTGGTGCTTGTTTTTTCTGGTCATGGTTAAGAAATATAGCTCATCGGTGATCTCGAGACATTACTATGCCCCTCGACTTCGTCACGGGATACAGAACAGTTTCGAAATCACCTTGGGCAATAGTTTCAACCGTGTTCCTCAAAGCAGTCAATATTAGTATATCATGGACTAGATAAGAGAGAGAGAGAGGGACATGGGGAAAAAAGATACACCATGAAGGCTGATCATTAGATTAATTCGAAAGGGATGCTAGGTTATGCAAATTGAAAATATATATATAAGGCTTCACGCCCGGACAAACCTCTTTTATACCATTACGTCTATGTTTATACACTGTTCTACCATAGGAATTTGTTGCTATTTTGATAGGTCTTTAATCTCGGATAGAAAATTAACTGGTGTTTACATACGTTATAATATGGAGAGGGAAAAAAAGTTCTCCAGGTAATAGCTGATGAGATAATCCGGCGGAACATAAGTACATTGTCTTATTCTTCATGCTCATAAATCCACGAAAATCTAAATCGAATGTGTGATTTCTCGACAAATTAAAAGTGTTCGCATTTTAATAGGTTGTGTCCACTCACCGAACATATATTTATATATATATATGAAAGATTTAATTGTAATCCATAAACATTAAAACAAGAACCATACACTACGTTCTGTTCTGTAATCCTTGTACAAATCCAGTCTGTTAATCAACAATTTTCTTCACATACACGTAAGTTGATGAGAACTAGAAGACAACAACATAAATTCAGATCGACAACAATAATGAGTTTACAATGAGACACCTATCTCGTTTTAGAGAGATACCAAGCAATTATCGCTTTGTTGAAAGTCTATCAGTTTCGTTTTTGTCGTCTCGACTGTTCTCGTTTGTGAATTCTGCTGCGTCTTGTCGGCCGGAAGCCGCATGCGTTCTAAATATGTGAACCAAGTGAACAATAATTCGGTACATCGTGACAGGCGCGGATCCAGGATTTCTAAGGGGGGGGGGGGCCCAACTTTTTTTTTTTTTGCTCCCGAAAATTTGAAAATCGCGCCGGCCGAAAAGTCGCTCAGTGGGGGGGGGGGGGGGGGGGGGGGGGGGGGGGGGGGGGGGTAAGCGGACACTTTTTTTTTTTTTTTTTGGAGTCCAAAAAAAAATCGCAACGACTCAGCCAGCCGAAAAGTCGCTCAGTGGGGGGGGGGGGGGGTAGTGAGCACATTTTTTTTTTTTTTTTTTTTTGGTCCTCGAAAATTTTAAAATTTGCACCCCCCCCCCTTGAGCGCCAGGGGGGGGGGGCCCAACCCCCCAAAAAGGTAAAAATCGCGTGATTTTACATGATTTTTTTCTCAAGGGGGGGGGGGGGCCCGGGCCCCCCGGGCCCCCCCCCTGGATCCGCCACTGCATCGTGACATACGAAGCATAACAATATCATAGACAAGTGCACTTACATTGGCAGTTACTGTTTACTGGTTGGGATAAAATTTGCCAAAGATCCAAAAAGATGCAATTCTTTACATATCATTCCCACAGATTACAACTACACCGATCTCTCAAGAAGCGTCAGTATCATAAACGCAGCATTTTTGCATTAGATGCAGCATTGATAGAGCTTCCAATTTTGCCTTTACGTTTTAAACATTATCACTCTCAAATGACGCACAATAGCCCGAACCAATAACGCCTCGTGTGCAACAGACTCAATGCTGAAAACTAAGTTTACGACGTAGTGCAGTAAAAGGATTGAATGATGGTTTTCAGCTCTCTTTGATAGATCTTGAGTCTAAGAGCGTAGATGAAGGGATTGATACAGGTACTCAGAATGCCCATGACCACTGTAAAACGATAGAAATAGGAGTTGAAATCCAGATGGCCTCCAAGATTGAACTGTAAAAAAGCCCATTGATTCGGGGACCAGCATATGAGGAATATGATGTAGACTGCAAAGAGGACCGTAGTTGTGTTGCGTCTCTGGATCCTCCCGATCGCGTTCACCTTCTTTTGGTTTCTCTGGTCGTTACGTCTGTTGCCGTTTCTTGGGGAAGCAGTGTTCCCAGCTCGGCTGGTGCTCGCCTCAGTATGCCATATTCTTGTAGCTTGACTTGAGGACGTCCTTTCGCTGCCTCCCTGATCTTGTTCCGCTAAGGACGTACCGGCCACGGGTGGTTGACGTTGGATCTCACGTGTACGCTGGATTGCGATCTTATTTAGCTTTCGAAACTTAATAATAATGGCGACGAAAGAGAATGTCATGATGCATATTGGTATGAAATATTCCCAGAAAAACAAGGCTACAAGTATCTGACTGTTCTTCGGGTAGAAATTGCACTCACCATTCTGCATCACCCCATACTGCGTTGACACTGTTACAATCTGAAGAACCGGGGCTAGGAGCCAGATAAGTGTTATCAAGGTAAGCATTGCTCGCCGTTTGAAATGGGAAAGGTACCAAATAGGATGTACGACAGCTATATAACGCTCGATGGATATAGCTGTTAGATTGAACGTCGATATAGCGAAACCGGCAAAAACCACACCGAGTGAGCCCCAAAATTTGCAGAAGATATCTCCGCCCGTTCGGTTCATCGTCTTTGTGGATACCCCTGCAACTTTGGTCGAAACGGCTGCTACAAGAAAGAACGAAACTAAGGCATCGACAACGGCTTGGTTGACTATCAGCCAGTTCGTATGGTTGCGGACAGAATGGCGGCCTAGAACAAATACACACGTCAGGTTACCAACGATTCCGAAGCATCCTATGATAAGCTCACAAATCTGAACAAAGTTTATGGAGGGCTCTTCTTGGGCTGTTCCTTCTACGGAAACTGTTTGATTTAACGCCATCATTTTCCCAAATGTAAACAAACAGTAGATATCTTTGTCGGGTGATGAAAACAAATTGTAGTCGTTTAATGTATCGAGGCTGTAACAATCGATTAATTAACACGGAATTTGTTCAGTTCATAAACCAAACACGTTGCAACGTCAAGTGCCTATTATTTTAGAGAGCGAGAGAGAGAGAGAGAGAGAGAGAGAAGAGAGGGGCTGAACAAAATCGTAACCTTGAGTCTCTAGCAATCGTCTCATTTTCTTACTTTTCCACAAACTCTGCAATCAGAGTGGTCTCCATAGAGGAAAATTAATGAGATTAATCTTGAACCTCTCTGCCGTATTTAGGTTGATATCAATATCCCGAGGATATTACAAATTCAGCAATGAAGTACATTTCGATGTAGTTGTTTGTTGTTTTCGTCGAAGAATATCGCACCCTTTTGATGACGCTTCTATCCAGTATTCTGTTCAATTCCGCTTTGCTGAAAACTGCCTACCTCATCTTACGCTGACTTAATTGCTTTCCGAGAGGTAAATCTACTTTTGGTCACCGTGACTTTCGAAAAGAGGCATATGGCGGAGGGTTATTGGTAAGAAGTCAGCGTGAATCATCGAAAAAAAACAATAATTAGTCGTCAAGACAAGACGGTTAGGCTTGACTTCTACCTCCTGAGGAAATCGGCTCAGAAATGCGGTTGATCAGAGATGAATCTTTTATAAACGTCCCTGGTATTTTCGATAAAATCAATAATCACAACTAAACCTAGAGACAAGGAGTGCTGACGTACAACATGGCGCTTTCCTATCGTGTCGCTTTGAGCAAGCATAATAACCTAGAAATAGCACATATGCATACGATCCCTCCGATCATCATCATCGTAATTGTATTTGTCATTATCTCTATAGCCTAGAGAATAATATTGTACGCTGTTAAGTATGACAAGGTCTGGATATGAATTAAAATAACGATAAAAATTCATATTTACCTATTCTCTTGGGCGTTGCACCCATCAAACGTACCTGTTTGTACACTAATGAATAATTCAAGATGTTATCATGGACGTTTCTAAGCCACTAAGAGATGGATTATATTAATGACTAGACGGATTTTTGATTGTATTACAAAAAGGTCAACCGGGCACGTTAAGACTTGTAACATTTGCTTTAAGGAATGAACTCGTCCTTTATCTTCTCATTAAACACAGTACCAACCTTGACATGTATAAGTTTAATATGCTATCTTTTAAACCCCCCCCCCCTCCACACCTCCCCCCTCTCTCTCTCTCTCTCTCCCAACATCATTATCATGTTCTTTTAATTTCTTTGATTCTTTCTCTTACACTTTCCCTCTTTCTCTCTCTGTCATACGTTCGACTTTTCTCTCTCTCTCTCTCTCTCTATCATTTTCCCTCTCCGTCTCTTCGCTCTTTCTGCCATACACTTCGTCTTCTCTCTATCTCTCTCTCTCTCTATCTAATCATGGTCTCCCCTTTTATTTTTTTTATTTCCCCCCTCTCCCACACAAGTTACGCCCACCATGATATTAGCTCAGGTTTGATAAAAGGAGGAAAAAAGATAAAAAGAGATCAACAGGCGATTGGTTTGAGGAAATGAGATAAATTACAAAAATTTACCTTACGTGCGAGCAATCCCCAGATTTTCTTGTGTACAAAGAAAAATAATATTTTCTCTGAATAATACAAAATATCTTTGCTTTCTATACTTTAATACTCATACTACGCAAAAGACCTATAATCAGTCATTCATCATCGTACAGAAGCTTAATTATATCTTTGGAATTATGGAACAATCTCCCAGAGTCTCTAAAATGTTGTCCTTCACCTTAGTTTAAATCTGACTTAAAACATATTTGTTCCGATCATACCAGTCATAAATCATAAAGTAAACATGTGAATAGAGTAATTAATTTGATTATTGTAAGTGATAAACGTAAAAGCTCAATATTTTCCATGTTTTTCTATTCTCCCTTTCTCTCTCTCTCTCTCTCTCTCTCACTTTCTCTCTTTCTCTTTCTCTTTCTCTCTCTCTCTCACTCTCCCTCTGTCTCTGTCTCTCTCTTTCTCTCTCGTATCTAAGCGCATTGAGACAATTACGTAATATGTGCTATATAAGAAATGAACATTATTATTATCTTCCTTTTCCCCATTCTTGAGGGATGAAAGGAAACCCAGGTTCAACACCTACATGTCAACACTTGCTTGCCCAAATATCATTGCAGTCGGAATACAAAGACTTAGTAAAAGATACCCATATCGTGGCCTACGACATTTCATTAATTTGACACCTCGATCAATAAAATCCGGTCAAGGAGAGCTGAACAGAAGCAACGTTCTGGTTCGTGTCAAATTTGCCATTAAGTTTTTAATGAAATAAGTGGTCATTGGTACAATAGTCTTCATTCAAAATAAAAGCACTTAATCATGATGAAAGCAAATCATAAACATCATTCATCGCAAGCTAGAAAAAGACGATTCTTTTGGAATGCTTATAAGAACGGCCAGTGCTCGGTCACCTGTGTTCACACTCCATACTATTATGATATTCATGCATTTTCTGCAATTTGGTTTGAAGATGTTGGGTATGAATATTAGTTTCGTTTCGTATTGACTTACATTGTAGTCCGTAATTCATCATGCCTACTTTGTTTTCTTCTTCTTTTTCCAATTCTTCGAGATCAGTGGTGAGTGATTGACTGGTTTGAGAAAAGCCTGATAAAAGATAGAATTGTGAAATCTCGATTACCTTCCGAGTAACTCCCTGATTTGTTTTTGCACAAATAAATTGTTCTTATTAGTTGCTATATTTTCTGATTATTAAAAAGAAACAAAACTTTAATACTCGTACTACGCACAATATCTTTGCACACTATAATCCGTAATTCATCATACGAAGAGCTTACTTAAATCTTCTTCTCCCCCATTTTAGATCCGTGGTTAACTGATTTGGGGAAATACGAAAAATGATAGAATACATTAAAAAAAATAGTTATCTAGGATCAAACATAAATGAAAATGAATGATATGAATTAAATGGAATAGTCAGTAGTTCATCATAAAGATGCTTACTTGTCTATTATTTTTTAATTCTTTTGAAGAAAGTCCTATAAAACACAGAATTATAAAAAATATTCAAGATCCGTACGATTGATCAAACACGTATTACCACCTCAGGGATTATGTTTACTCTTCAGTTTTCTCTTCATTGATCCATTAAACAAGTAAATGTATATATATATATGAGATCGATCATAACATAACATATATCAAGAATTTATACATTTTGCTTTTTTTTTTCCCTCCGGGATTGACCTCGTGAGAAATTCCCCCTTTTGACTTGTGTACCAAGAAAAAAATCACGAACTGCCATTTCCTCTGAAGAAGAAAAAATTCGTTATCCCTAGTCCTGTGCTATAAATATTGAATAACTCTATAAAAGCAAGCATGTTTTCTACATTTTCTAATACTTTGTAATAAAAAACACCTTTGTACGATGTACTCCGTGGCTCATATGTGAGGTGTGTACTTTAACCTCCTTTCCCTTCTTTTACATGTTTACTTATATGGTATGGTATTCTACCTATCTTGTAAATATGTAATCTCACGTATCTTATGATGGCTGCCGCGATACAATTCTCTCAATTCTAGATTCAGCTTTATATCATTGTGGATTATGATTAAGTAGATTGCTTACAATTAACCACCATCCCTGAGTTTCCCAGGTGCATCATTGAGAACATATATGTATTTTTGGTTCAGTCTCATCAGTGCCTCTGATTATGCAACTTGATATTAGCGCTCTACACATTTCCGGATGTCATCGGTTTGGGTTGCAATATGTTTAATATTCATTTGGGGGTACGAGAGGGGATTTCAAAAAGTGCATCTTGAAGAATGATTGATGATAGCATGTCAGGTCCATATACAAAATACAAGCTTATACAAAGTAGGGAACGAAGGGGAAATTCTCAGGTGAAAATATACGAAGGGAAAGAGACAGAAATAAATGGACGGAAGCGCGAAATCCAAAAGGGTATTCTGAGATCGACCGCAACAGTGCAATGGCTGAATGGCTATGTTTACATGGGACCGTCGAAGTTGTACACGAGTTCACACGAGACTAACAAAACGAGAATTCAGAGTTTTTAACTACAAGCCGTGCAAGCAGTCATTTGAATTACAACCTGGCGTGACCCCGGAGTTTATTGAGTCCGCACCGCACATTACCAACGAAACTATGTTGCAAAAATAACGCAAGACTAACGCACAATAGATTTACAATGTTGGGTGAGTCTCTTACGAAATAGGATATTCGTGAGACAATCTTACAACTGTCTAACGACAGTCGTAGGTCAGTCTTCGAGTATCCACGACGAGATATTTATCGCACGACTATCGTAGGACAGACTCTCGACAGCCACAAGACCACGATGCTCAAAATTTCGTAGGACTGTCTTGCGACGACCCCCAATGACCCTTGATTTCCCCACATTTTCTGCCGTGTCTTGGCACAAATGCGTCGTGGGTTCATTGTGCTGAGGCCTTAAGAAGTTACAACCACGCCTAAACTTAAAGTTAACGGATGGCAATTGTGACCTACATTGTGAAAGTAACAGTAAAATATCACATGCACTAAGGCAAGTGCTTTGTATATTAACCCTTTCGTGACAATCATCCCACATTTTCTGGTTTGACTCAATATCTTTTGATTCAGACTAACTTTAAAACTTTTTCCTTGCATGACCATATTGTGTATATAATGCCGGAAAAAGTATCTCTAACATTTTTATGTCGCAAATCTTTTCAAAGTTTTGACAAAGTTGCTTCACAAAGATATTGATTAAGAGACACTATTAGTTTATAAAAATAAAGAATGAATAAATAATTATTGCCAATTTAAAGAACAACGTGCCTTGAAAGGGTTAAATCATACTAATGCATTGAAGCAATTCCACATGGGCGTTCACGAGATTGAAATGCAATAAGCTCCATATTTCTAATGTCTGATTAGATGAAACAAAGTTACCTTTAAAAGGTAAAAATATCCTATAACTATATTTGACACAATTCGTAAATATCATGAATTGTAGTAGGGGCTTACATTTCCGTGGTTTCGAGAGCGATTTTAAATGGGCATTAGCAGAATTATAAGGCAATTTAGTCGGAAACCTCTCGACGCGATAGATTAGTGTGACGCTTTTAGTAATTGGTATATATTTTATGATAACACGATCGCAACTGCTTCTGAAAAGTCAACTCAAAAGCAATGTCAAAACCCAATGGTCCCATAAAAAACATGTCCGGATTTATATAATACGTCATTGTCATATTTGCACACTTCGTTCGGTGACGCACAACAATCATGCTTAACGAGAAGGTTGAGTTCTGGTTCATAGAAAGGTTCATAGAAATATTGACAAAAGATGTTAATTAACGTTTATACCTTTCGCTTGAATTTACAAGATAAATTAATGTGATATTCTTACTCAGTGTACGTTTACGATTGCAATGATACCGACTTCAGTCAAGTTGAAAATCAATCAACCAACACTTTAACTTTTCAATGAGGAAAGCTTTAAGTCATTAAAGGAAATAAAAGGATGTGGACTGCAGACCGAATATAATTTCAAATACATATTTCTTAATTGAATTACAGTTCAGAATTGTATTAAATTGAGTACATTTTCCGTTCGAGTCCGTTGAATTCTTTTTAATTGGTATTTTAAGGTGGGGTTTTTCGCTCAACTTCGAAAAGATTTGACTTTTTTGTAATACTTGAGTTAGGAATTTGGCTGGTTCTCATTGACTTTAAAGCCTTGTACTACAATTCAAATGCGTAGCCAATATACTTTGATACGATTTCAGAGAATAACTAATCACATATCTAAAGTCGGCGAGAGGCATGCCAGCAAAAAAGCGACCCATATTAAACTATCCAGGCTAAGTGCCTGCTTAATGTTGCAACAAAGGAGCTTAGGCACTCGTGAATATTTCATGTTCGAGACTTTGGAAGTGGTAAGTGTCATTAACCTTCTTTTTCAGGATCAATAATAAATACAAACTGCATTTGACCCACCTTCTTGTTCGAATATATATAGGCTAATCCATAGTTTACGCAGAAGGGATGTAGGGACTGCAACCCACGAGTAAGGGCAACCATCACCTCAGAATCAGGCAGCGAGGTGGACTTTATTGAAATGAATTATTTTGGGAATTATTTGGTGGAAGTCCACCCTGATAATAAGTTGGTATTAATACAAGCAGACAAATGAGGGAAAGGCGTCAGCGAAAGTTTGAGCAAAAATTGATTTTTTTTTTTTTTTTTTTTTTTATTTTTTTTTATTTATGAATTTTGGAAGGTGCGACCAATCAAACACAAGTTGGCAACTCTGTGACGTATCTTGCGAGCTTCCCTCACATTTGCCAAGCACTACACTCACCATAACTATAATCATTGCAACATATGTTTTTATACAACCCCTGTATGAAAATAATCTATTTCCTCATCAGTAACTAAGAAAATGTAAGTTTGTGAAATGTCATGTACAGAGCTAATTCGAGAGGAGTTTACTAAATACGCCACAATGCTACCAATTCGTGTTTCACTGGTGGCAACTTCAAAAATCCACAACTTTCCTATTTTTGGAAAATCAGATATAGCTTAAATTGTCACTAACTTGTTTCTCTCATTTTTAACTTGTATTAAATCTAAGTTAATTTCAGGGTAGATTTTACTTTTAATGTGGTTTCTTGTAAAGCATTCGTATCTGGCAAACCTGCTTGGTCTGGCGCTCCAACATTTTTACCCCGGAAAGGAAACAAACTGAAGCAAAAAAATAAAGTGTGGTTCACCCGCTCACAAAACCTTCAAAAATAAAGAAAGAAAGTCGATTAGGATTATAATAAACAACAAAAAGATGTGCATTAAGATAATGGCGCTCTGAAGGGGATGCTCGAATACTCTGTTTGATATATTTGTTTCCCCGCCCCGAAAATGCACACATAAGGGCAACAGCCACCTGAGATGCAGGAAGGAAGGTAAAGGAATTACATTAAGAGGCTATTATAGAATTTGAAAAAGAAAAATAGTAGTGCAAAATTAGAAGAGACTATCAAAAAAGAGTAATTAGCTGCCCCAAAGTTACCGTCAATGTTAAGTTTTAATGCTGCACCGGGGCCCAGGGATACAATTAAAACGAGAGTTAATATGAAGTGTCATTAATATTTTGCTCACATTTTTCTTATGAATACGGCAAGCCAAACAAATATTTGGTTCAAAATTTTGGAGCGCTCTCGTCTTTCACACCTTCCAGTAGTTTCGTTTCTAAAGAATCGACAATATCGAATTAAAAAACATTTGATATCAAATACATCAAGTATTTACATTTGCACTTAGATATCACGTTTCTCTCTGTGCCTTTCTCCCAAGCCTTTTTCCTTCTTTTTAATTTTACTTTCTCTGCTCGTTCATCTCTAATAATCTTTCTTTTTAGTGATAATTTTTAGTTGACGTCCTAATGTACGTAACTGGTCTACTTTTAAGGAAAAGTACTTTAAACATCATTTCGATACCCTAGCTTCAGTCATTCATGTAAAGCACGAATGCAAACACTGATTCATGCAGTCTGAATGAGTTTCAGATTATAACTATTTATTTTCAATCACAACTTCACTCTGTTCTCTGTTTACGTCATGAATGACGTCATAAACCATGCAATAAATGGAGGGGAACATAGGCTATAGTTTGTGCCCGGGAGCAGAAGTAGAAACTCATTTACTTGATTTCAAACCTTGCAGCTAAAACAATCTGCAATCAGAATTGTTCTTATTGTTCAAGGCGCCAATACCCATCACAATAATGAGATATAGATTTTATTTTTAATGAAGAGATTTGAGGGAAGTTTTATCTCAGTGTCCATAGGCGTGGCCGGGCAGCAGATTGAAATGAAGTTGAACCCAGCCTGTTTTGGGGATTCAGGAACGTTAAAGGTACTATGTCCCTTTTGCAGGCCAAAAAATGAAAAGGTAAAATTTCCTTGCATAATTTGAATATTAGGACACTGCTAACGTTTAAATTTCAAAGATAAAAAGACATACGTGACATATTCATAATTCCTGCAAAGTTCTACAGAATTTGAGGTTGGCTGCAAAAGGGACATAGTATCTTAATAAGGGAATGAGCCGATGTTGACTGATGTTCTCATATGTGCTGGAAGATTGACAGGAGATTGACAGAGGAAGAGTGGTTGACAAAGCTTTAAAACTTGTAAAATCCAGTTCTGAATTCTGTCAGTAACTGGAAGTTGAGGTCGTCGAGGTCTGCCCAAAACCTGCTTTCTGTTACCTCAAATAGGAGATATTACCCCCTGATTTTTTCTTCTCTTATACATAATCTTCAGATTTATTCATTTCGTGTCTGGTGCAATATAAAAACATGATATACCTTTATTTCTTCTGATAAAAAGAGTTTTTGACATTATGTAAATAGGTCAGACTTGTCGGCAATGATTTTTCAAAACGCCAACTTGATTGATGAATATATAGGGTAGGTCATACGTCATCAACCTTCTCGCTCAGTTGCGTGTTGCTGATCAAGCCATTAAATGGGCACTGCTATTGTTGCAGGTATCATAAATATGAACTGATGAAAAGTGAGAGAGTGAGGTGATTGAGTAAATAAAGTGAATGGGTGGGCGTCGAAGCGTTTTTCTTTGTACGCTGCCTTTCCTTTTCCTTTTCCTTGTTTTTGTTTGTTGTATTTTCAAGGGCAAATGCGTGCCCCCCCCCCCCCATGAAGCTACACTACCGTTCTTGTAACACAGACACACACACACAAACGCACACACATAGACACAAACACAGACGCATGCGCGCGAACACACACACACACACACGCACACACAACCCCTTTCTCTAAAGACAAGTTTACAGAACAAAGGGTTGTCTTGGGAACCACTTCTATCGTCTCTCTCTCTTTCTCTCTCTTTCCCTTTTCCTTTCCACTCTTCTTCTCTTTTACCCTTTTTTCACTTTTAATTAACCCCCATTTTTCCAAGGTCGATTTTTCTTCCCCCTTAAAAAAAAGTATTGGGCCGCCAAAAGAGGGGTCCTAGGCCGATTCAGTCACCAGGCACTAAACAAAGCAAGAACAAGAAATTGTAAAACAAGCAATTATAAATAATAAACTGGACGTGCCGTTCACCTAACGTTCAAGAAATAGGAAGAGTAGGCTCATTATTTGAATGCCACCATCTCTTAGCTAGGGATTACCTATCCTAAAGCCTAAAAGTAAAAAATAATCACCCCATTAAACGACGTATTATGCCTCAGACACACCTTTGCATATTTGGCTTGCGTATCGCTGCGTATTTATAGCAAGCCGTTTTAACATTTATTCCTATTTCTTGATATCAAGAATTGAATTTTTGATAGCTAGAAACGAATTCTTGATATCAAAAAAAGAAATAAAAGTTTAATCGGCTTGCCATAATTACGCAGCAATAGGTGTGACTGAGGCATTACAGCTAATTTTTTTTTTTTAAAGGGGGGGGGAGACATGAAATAGTTGGTTGGGCGTGCCGTTAACCTAAGATAAAAGGGACAAGGCCCGGTAGGCTCTTTATTAACAGGCCACCATCTCCCAACCTATAATATTAACTTCTTTGATTTGACTAAGCCTCAAGGGCCTTCATAAGAAAAGAAAAACAATCTGGACCTGACTGGAAAAAAGCCTTCTAGATATTCTTTAAAAACATCTGGATGGGCGTGCTGTACGTTCTGCTACAATTTTAGGGGCAGGATCCGGTAGGCTCATCATTCAAAGGTCACCATTCATCAGCCATAAAATAACTACACTAAGCCCTAACCTACATACAATTATTTAAAAAGAGTATCCGACTGGGCGTGTCGTTCACGGTTCACCTACAGTTTAAGGGGCAGGGTCCGGTAGACTCATCATTTACAGGTCACCATCTCCCAGCCCTAAAATTAACTAAACTTAGCCCTAACCTACATACCTTTAATTAAAAAGTCTTTCTGGGCGTGCGGTTCCCCTACAGTTTAAGGGGCAGGGCCCGGTGGGCTCAACATTCACAGGTAACATCTCCCAGCCAAAAATTAACTACACTAAGCTCTACCATACATACATTTAATAAAAAGGGCATCTGACTGTGCGTGCAGTTCACCTACAGTTTAAGAGGCAGAGCCCGGTAGGCTCATCATTTACAGGTAACATCTCCCAGCCAGGAGTTAACTACACTTAGCCCTAACATACATACATGAATGAATAAATACAATTAATTAAAAAAAAGGAGTATCAGACTGGGCGTGCCGTTCTCCTATAGTTTAAGGGGCAGGGCCCAGTAGGCTCATCATTCACAGGTCACCATCTCCAAGCCAAAAATTAACTAAACTAACCCTACTATACAAACATACAATAAACAAATACAATTAATAAAAAATAAAAAATCATCTGTCTGGGCGTGCCGTTGACCTACAGTTTAAGGGGCAGGACCCGGTGTGCTCATCATTCACAGGTAACATCTCCCAGCCAGGAGTTAACTACACCTAGCCCTCACATACATACATACATGAATGAATAAATACAATTAATTTTAAAAAAGAGTATCAGACTGGGCGTGCCGTTCTCCTACAGTTTAAGGGACAGGGCCCAGTAGGCTCATCATTCACAGGTCACCATCTCCAGGCCAAAGATTAACTAAACTAACCCTACCATACATACATACAATAAATAAATACAATCAATACAAAATAAAAAATCATCTGTCTGGACGTGCCGTTCTACAGTTTAAGGTTAGGGCCCGGTAGGCTCATCATTCACAGGTAACATCTCCCAGTCAGGAGTTACATGTAACTACACTTAGCCCTAACATACATACATGCATGAATAAATACAATTATTTAAAAAAAAGAGTATCAGACTGGGCGTGCCGTTTTCCTGCAGTTTAAGGGGCAGGGCCCAGTAGGCTCATCATTCACAGGTCACCATCTCCCAGCCAAAAATTAACTAAACTAACCCTACCATACATACATACAATAAATAAATACAATTAATAAAAAAATCAAAAAAATCATCTGTCTGGGCGTGCCGTTCTCATACAGATTAAGAGCAGGGCCCGGTAGGCTCATTATTCACAGGTCAACATCTCCCAGCTAGACTAGAAATTAACTAAACTTACTCTACCATACATATACATACAATATATAAATACAATTAATACAACAAACAAAAAATCATATTTCTGGGCGTGCCGTTCTCCTACAGTTTAAGGGACATGCCCGGTAGGCTCATTATTCACAGGTCACCATCTCCCAGCCTTAAATTAACTACACTAAACCCTAACCTACATACACTTAATTAAAAAATCATCTGTCTGGTTGTGCCGTTGACCTACAGTTTAAGAGGCAGGGTCCGGTAGGCTCATCATTCACAGGTAACATCTCCCAGCCAAAAATTAACTAAACGAACCCTACCATACATACATACAATAAATAAATACAATTAATAAAAAAAAAAATCATCTGTCTGGGCATGCCGTTCTCCTACAGTTTAAGGGCATGGCCGGGTAGGCTCATCATTCACAGATCACCATGTCCTAGCCAAAAATTAACTAAACTGCATACATACATAAAATAAATTAATACAATTAATACAAAAATCATCTGTCTCGGCGTGCCGTTCTCCTAGAGTTTAAGGGGCAGGGCCCGATATAGGCTCATTATTCACTGGTCATCATCTCCCAGCCAGAAATTAACTACACTTAGCCCTACGAATACCATACATTCATAAATTAATACAATTAATACAAAGATTATCTGACTGGGCGTGCCGTTCTCCTACAGTTTAAGGGGCAGGACCCGGTAGGCTCATCATTCACAGGTCACCATCTCCCAGCCAGAAATTAACTAAACTAAACCAAACATACATACATACAATAAATAAATACAATTAATTAAAAAAAAATCATCTGTCTTGGCGTGCCGTTCTCCTACAGTTTAAGGGGCAGGACCCGGTAGGCTCATCATTCACAGGTCACCATCTCCCAGCCAGAAATTAACTTAACTAAACCAACCATACATACGTACAATAAATAAATACAATTAATTAAAACAAAATCATCTGTCTGGGCGTGCCGTTCTCCTACAGTTTAAGAGGCAGGGCACGGTAGGCTCATCATTTACAAGTCACCATCTCCAAGCCAGAAATTAACTACACTAAGCTCTACCATACATACATTTAATAAAAAAAGAGCATCTGACTGGGCGTGCAGTTCACCTACAGTTTAAGAGGCAGGACCCGGAAGGCTCATCATTTACAGGTCACCATCTCCCAGCCAGAAATTAACTACACTAAGCCCTAACCTACTTACATTTAATTTTTAAAAAAACATCTGACTGGGCGTGTCGTTTACCTACAGCTTAAGGAGCAGAGCCCGGTAGGTTCATCATTCATAGGTCACCATCTCCCAGCCAGAAATTAACTACACTAAGCTCTACCATTCATACATTTAATAAAAAAAGAGCATCTGAATGGGCGTGCAGTTCACCTACAGTTTAAGAGGCAGAGTCCGGTAGGCTCATCATTTACAGGTCACCATCTCCCAGCTAGAAATTAGGTAAAATAACCCTACCATACATACAATAAATAATTACAATTAATAATATAAAAAAATCAACTGTCTGGATGTGCCGTTCTCCTACAGTTTAAGGGGCAGGGCCCGGTAGGCTCATCATTTACAGGTCACCATCTCCCAGCCAGAAAATAACTACACTAAGCTCTACGTACACATACATTTAATAAAAAAGAGCATCTGACTGGGCGTGCAGTTCACCTACAGTTTAAGAGGCAGGGCCCGGTAGGCTCATCATTTACAGGTCACCATCTCCCAGCCAGAAATTAACTACACTATGCCCTAACCTACTTACATTTATTTTTTAAAAAGCATCTGACTAGGCGTGCCGTTTACCTACAGCTTAAGGAGCAGAGCCCGGTAGGTTCAACATTCAAAGGTCACCATCTCCCAGCCAGAAATTAACTACACTAAGCTCTACCATACATACATTTAATAAAAAAAAGAGCGTCTGACTGGGCGTGCAGTTCACCTACAGTTTAAGAGGCAGAGCCCGGTAGGCTTATCATTTACAGGTCACCATCTTCCAGCTAGAAATTAGGTAAAATAACCCTACCATACATACATACAATAAATAATTACAATTAATAATGTAAACCAATCATCTGTCTAGATGTGCCGTTCTCCTACAGTTTAAGGGGCAGGGCCCGGTAGGCTCATCATTCGCAGGTCAACATTTTCCAGCCAGAAATTAATTATACTAAGCCCTAACATACATACATTAATAAATGTATACAATTCATTTAAAAAAATCATCTGTCTGGGCGTGCCGTTCTCCTACATTAAGGGGCAGGGCCCGGTAGGCTCATCATTCACAGGTCACCTTCTCCCAGCCAGAAATTAACTGCACTTAGCCCTGCATACATACATACAATTCTTTATAAAAAAAGAGCATCTGACTTGGTGTGCCGTTCACCTACACTTTAAGGGGCAGGGCCCGGTTGGTTCACCATTCATAGGTTACCGTCTCCCAGCAAAATATTCACTACACTAAGCCCTAACTTACATAATTTAATTAAAAAACAACTGTCTGGGCGTGCAGTTCACCTACGGTTTAAGGGGCAGGGCCCGGTAGGCTCATCATTCACAGGTAAATATCTCCCAGCCAGAAATTAACTACACTAAGCCTTAACATACATACATGAATTAATAATTCCATTTTAATAAAAAGATTATCCGACTGGGCGTGCCGTTCTCCTACAGTTTAAGGGGCAGGGCCCGGTAGGCTTTTCATTCACAGGTCACCATCTCCCAGCAAGAAATTAATTGCACTTAGCCCTGCATACATACATACAATTCTTTATAACAAAAATTCATCTGACTGGGCGTGCCGTTCACCTACACTTTAGGAGAGACAGGGCCCGGTAGGCTCATCATTCACAGGTCACCATCTCCCAGTCAGAAATTAACTAAACTACATTCATACATACATACAATAATTTAATACAATTAATAAAAAAATCATCTGTCTCGGCTTGCCGTTCTCCTAGAGTTTAAGGGGCAGGGCCCGGTATAGGCTCATCATTCACTGGTCATCATCTCCCAGCCAGAAATTAACTACACTAAGCCCTACCATACATTCATAAATTAATAAATACAATTAATACAAAGATTATCTGACTGGGCGTGCCATTCTCCTACAGTTTAAGGGGCAGGACCCGGTAGGCTCATCATTCACAGGTCACCATCTCCCAGCCAGAAATTAACTAAACTAAACCAACCATACATACATAAAATAAATTAAAAACATTAATTTAAAAAAATCATCTGTCTGGGCGTGCCGTTCTCCTACATTTTAAGAGGCAGGGCCGGGTATATAGGCTTATCATTCACAGATCACCATGTCCTAGCCAAAAATTAACTAAACTGCATACATACATACAATAAATTAATACAATTAATACAAAAATCATCTGTCTCGGCGTGCCGTTCTCCTAGAGTTTAAGGGGCAGGGCCCGATATAGGCTCATTATTCACTGGTCATCTCCCAGCCAGAAATTAACTACACTAAGCCCTACGAATACCATACATTCATAAATTAATACAATTAACACAATTAATACAAAGATTATCTGACTGGGCGTGCCATTCTCCTACAGTTTAAGGGGCAGGACCCGGTAGGCTCATCATTCACAGGTCACCATCTCCCAGCCAGAAATTAACTAAACTAAAACAAACATACATAAATACAATAAATATATACAATTAATTAAAATAAAATCATCTGTCTGGGCGTGCCGTTCTCCTACAGTTTAAGGGGCAGGACCCGGTAGGCTCATCATTCACAGGTCACCATCTCCCAGCCAGAAATTAACTTAACTAAACCAACCATACATACATACAATAAATAAATACAATTAATTAAAACAAAATCATCTGTCTGGGCGTGCCGTTCTCCTACAGTTTAAGAGGCAGGGCACGGTAGGCTCATCATTTACAAGTCACCATCTCCAAGCCAGAAATGAACTACACTAAGCTCTACCATACATACATTTAATAAAAAAGGGCATCTGACTGGGCGTGCCGTTCTCCTACAGTTTAAGAGGCAGGGCACGGTAGGCTCATCATTTACAAGTCACCATCACCAAGCCAGAAATTAACTACACTAAGCTCTACCATACATACATTTAATAAAAAAGGGCATCTGTCTGGGCGTGCCGTTCTCCTACAGTTTAAGAGGCAGGGCACGGTAGGCTCATCATTTACAAGTCACCATCTCCAAGCCAGAAATTAACTACACTAAGCTCTACCATACATACATTTAATAAAAAAGGGCATCTGACTGGGCGTGCCGTTCTCCTACAGTTTAAGAGGCAGGGCACGGTAGGCTCATCATTTACAAGTCACCATCTCCAAGCCAGAAATTAACTACACTAAGCTCTACCATACATACATTATTTTAATAAAAAAGGGCATCTGTCTGGGCGTGCCGTTCTCCTACAGTTTAAGAGGCAGGGCACGGTAGGCTCATCATTTACAAGTCACCATCTCCAAGCCAGAAATTAACTACACTAAGCTCTACCACACATACATTTAATAAAAAAGGGCATCTGTCTGGGCGTGCCGTTCTCCTACAGTTTAAGAGGCAGGGCCCGGTAGGCTCATCATTTACAGGTCACCATCTCCCAGCCAGAAATTAACTACACTCTACCATACATACATTTAATAAAAAAAGAGCATCTGACTGAGCGTGCAGTTCACCTACAGTTTAAGAGGCAGGGCCCGGTAGGCTCATCATTTACAGGTCACCATCTCCCAGCCAGAAATTAACTACACTATGCCCTAACCGACTTACATTTATTTTTTAAAAAGCATCTGACTAGGCGTGCCGTTTACCTACAGCTTAAGAAGCAGAGCCCGGTAGGTTCATCATTCAAAGGTCACCATCTCCCAGCCAGAAATTAACTACACTAAGCTCTACCATACATACATTTAATAAAAAGAGCGTCTGACTGGGCGTGCAGTTCACCTACAGTTTAAGAGGCAGAGCCCGGTAGGCTTATCATTTACAGGTCACCATCTTCCAGCTAGAAATTAGGTAAAATAACCCTACCATACATACATACAATAAATAATTACAATTAATAATATAAACCAATCATCTGTCTGGATGTGCCGTTCTCCTACGGTTTAAGGGGCAGGGCCCGGTAGGCTCATCATTCACAGGTCACCATCTCCCAGCCAAAAATTAACTAAACTAACCCTACCATACATACATACAATAAATAAATACAATTAATAAAAAATAAAAAAATCATCTGTCTGGGTGTGCCGTTCTCCTAGAGTTTAAGGGGCAGGGCCCGGTAGGCTCATTATTCACAGGTCAACATCTCCCGGCTAGAAATTAACTAAACTTACTCTACCATACATATACATACAATAAATAAATACAATTATTACAACAAACAAAAAATCATATTTCTGGGCGTGCCGTTGACCTACAGTTTAAGGGGCAGTGCCCGGTAGGCTCATCATTCACAGGTCAACATCTCCCATCCAGGAGTTAACTACACTAAGCCCTAACATACATATATAAATTAATACATACAATTAATAAAAAGAGTATTAGACTAGGCGTGACGTTCTCCTACAGTTTAAGGGACATGCCCGGTAGGCTCATTATTCACAGGTCACCATCTCCCAGCCTTAAATTAACTACACTAAACCCTAACCTAAATACACTTAATTAAAAAATCATCTGTCTGGTTGTGCCGTTGACCTACAGTTTAAGGGGCAGGGCCCGGTGGGCTCATCATTCACAGGTAACATCTCCCAGCCAGGAGTTAACTACACTTAGCCCTAACATACATACATGAATGAATAAATACAATTAATTTGAAAAAAGAGTATCAGACTGGGCGTGCCGTTCTCCTACAGTTTAAGGGGCAGTGCCCAGTAGGCTCATTATTCACAGGTCACCATCTCCCAGCCAGAAATTAACTTAACTAAAACTACCATACATACATACACACAATAAATAAATACAATATATTAGAAAAAAATTATCTGTCTGGGCGTGCCATTCCCCTATAGTTTAAGGGGCAGGGCCGGTTGGCTCATCATTCACAGGTCACCATCTCCCAGCCAGAAATGAACTACACTAAGCCCTAACCTAAATACATTTAAATCATCTGTCTGGGTGTGCCGTTCTCCTACAGTTTAAGGGGCAGGGCCCGGTAAGCTCATCATTTACAGGTCACCATCTCCCAGCCAGAAATTAACTAAACTAACCTTACCATACATACATACAATAAATAAATACAATTAATTATAAAAAAATCATCTGTCTGGGCGTGCCATTCCCCTATAGTTTAAGGGGCAGGGCCGGTAGGCTCATCATTCACAAGTCACCATCTCCCAGCCAGAAATAAACTACACTAAGCCCTAACCTAAATACATTTAAATCATCTGTCTGGGAGTGCCGTTTACCTACAGGTTAAGGGGCAGGGCCTGGTAGGCTCATCATTCACAGGTAAACATCCCCCAGCCAAAAATTAACTACACTAACCTTACCATACATATACATACAATAAATACAATTAATTTTTAAAAAAATCATCTGTCTGGGCGTGCCGTTCCCCTACAGTTTAAGGGGCAGTGCCCGGTAGGCTCATCTTTCTCTGGTCACCATCTTCCAGCTAGAAATTTACTACACTAAGCTCTACCATACATACATTTAATTTTTAAAAAAGAGCATCTGACTGGGCGTGCAGTTCACCTACAGTTTAAGAGGCAGGGCCCGGTTTGTTCATCATTCACAGGTCACCTTCTCCCAGCCAGAAATTAACTACACTAAGCCCTTAAAGTAGATATTCATTGATTTAAAAAGTAACTTTATTTTCATTATTGCAAAGTTGAAACTTTGATTCGACAAGGTTATCAATTTTCAATGCTTGGAAACATTCGAAGTAATGATTATTATAAATTACAAAACGCTTAAATACAGCCCCGGCATAGCACCTGAAGAGCTCTCCGAACGCTGCTGACATGATTTGCACAAGCAGACGATGTCCCATGACATCTCACACATTTTCAGTGCCTGTGTTTTCATCTTCTCTCGAGTTCTTTCTCTTACTTCACTACCGTCAGGCTAAATGTATAATCTATTGCCTCACTCTAAACCCCGCGCTTGGTTTTATTTTGATGACAAATGCAGCGATACAAAAATAAAGGAATCTTTCGCTTGTAAACAAAATACGACGCCATTGTATATTCAGCTGCACACACCGCGGTATGTTCGGCGTTTCAAGAGGAAACAAATGCCGTCCTTAATATCATTCCGGGGGGTTTTCAATTTGAAAGTCTGGTATCTTTGATTGTTAATTAACCCCTATATCCTGTGTATTTACAAGCAAACGATTTTAGTTATCAGAATCGGGTCATATCCCCTTTTGAATGGTTTGACATGCCATTACATTTATATACACTAAACTCATTATAATTTGACAAATAATAGCTTTGCAATTATGTTCATTCTTTATGGGATGTCGTCTGCTTGGGCAGTATTGGTCCATATAGTGACGTCATTAAAACATCGTTATTTTTCCGGCGAATCTCTCGTATATCCCAGCTGCTATGGAGGTGGTTGTATTGTACTTTTATAAATCACCCGATATGTAATTAACCTAAAACTTGTACGATGACCATCAGTTAGCGTACCAGATTCTAGTGAAACATTAGTTGACATATTTCTGATTTTCTTTGAATTTCACCTTTAACTGCATACATACAATAAAAAAAGAGCATTTAACTGGCCGTGGCGTTCACCTACAGTTTAAGAGGCAGGGCCCGGTAGGGACATCATTCTCCTAGCACGATTTACATCCATCAAATTATTCTAAGCCTTCAGAGAGTAAAAAGTCACTTGTTTCATTAATGCACAAAACAAATGAGTTTAAGTTTTTTAAAAAGAGCATCTGACTGGGCGTGCCGTTCACCTACAGTTAAAGGGTCAGGGCCCGTTAGGCTCATTCACAGTTCACTCTCTCCCAACTACTTATTTCCTACACTAAGTCTTAAGTCTACTTAACCTATTTTGAAGCTAGTCACATTGTTCAATTTCAGTGAAGAAATACGAAATGTAAATGCCAAAACCAGTTGTTTCTGAAACTGTTAATGTAAATTGGACTCAAATTACCCTCCAAAATTGCAATCGTTTATAAATGTGATGAGGAATCTCAAATGTTATGCCGTATAATTATGATAGACTTTAACAAGTGCCATCTGTATGTGATATTATAATGTAATTTGACTTGCAAACATGGATATTAATTTCCAAAGTAGTATGAATACGTATACTACCATATAAAACCGAAATAGACTGAATGCCACTAAAATAAAAACAACAATCCCGTGGATAAACAACTACAACAAAAATGATCAGTAAATGTTGTTGGCTGAATACCAGATCGTGATGGGAGACGCTCATATTGATCGGGACCACTGGAGTAGATAAAAATCATTTGATAAAGCTGTCATCTTAACCAGTAGCTTATAGTCTATTCTGATCCTGCTTGTCCAGCTCTGAATGACGGCTTTGTCAAGTTGAACGAAGTCATTATCCCAGTCAGCTCTAACTTTGTCGTATCCTTTCCCATCTCAAATGATTGACCGAACACCGAGCCTGGCACATACCGAAGCAGTACCCTGAAATCCGGATTAAAAGAAAACATTTTGAAACGATTATTATGCAAAGCTGCTTAATCGCTGCCCAATCTTTGTTATTTCTTTTTACAATTGATGTTTCCTTGTAGCAGTCGATATAAAGCAAGTCCACCGTACAAGGGCGGCGATTCCATGGACCGGAGAACTGGGTTTTTTCGTAATAAAAACAAATATATACTTATGAAGAATAATGAGTAAAGGTTGCAACAACAAAAATAGTGTCTAGGTTCTGAATTCCGCTTGGAATCGTATAAGACCTTAGTCTATTTTTATTCAATCTGGGAGAACAAAGTGAAGAATTCATAAATGCATGTACATAGGTGAACTTTGTTCATTCATAACATTTCTACAAATATCCCTCTTCAACATGTTCAAGACATTGACCTTCATACCAAATGTGACGCAGTTTTTAAGTCACTAGTATTCAGATGATGTTTGAAGGTTTGCATGGTGGTATGAATAATCACGGGAGAGGTTTACGGTACACCATGTGTAAAGTCCTCGAGGGACTGAGGAAAGTAGATAGAGAATGGAGGTGAGATGAAAGGCGAGAAAGTGGAGGTTAGAAGGAAGAGTATCTTTCGGAGGTGAGTTTAGTCCTGAAAAGGACTGTAACCCAGAAAGTTTGGGCAGGATGAGAGGTTTGAGTAGAAGACTGGATTGAGTTAGAGAGTTGAGTAGGCGAGTAGAATTGCAGAGCAGGAGCAGGAGAGTAGACTCGACGTTTCGGACAGGTTGACTGTCCGTCTCTACACTCCTGAAGACGGACAGTCAACCTGTCCGAAACGTCGAGTCTACTCTCCTGCTCCTGCTCTGCAATTCTACTCGCCTACTCAACTCTCTAACTCAATCCAGTCTTCTACTCAAACCTCTCATCCTGCCCAAACTTTCTGGGTTACAGTCCTTTTCAGGACTAAACTCACCTCCGAAAGATACTCTTCCTTCTAACCTCCACTTTCTCGCCTTTCATCTCACCTCCATTCTCTATCTACTTTCCTCAGTCCCTCGAGGACTTTACACATGGTGTACCGTAAACCTCTCCCGTGATCACTAGTATTCATATTAAAAACCATTCAGAAATCTCTTTAAATGACGTCAACATAGCTAAATTACCAGAATACAACAAATGTCATTAATTTCCTTTTGTAAGACAATGTGCAGTTGAAGAGCCGATAAGACCACAACAACCTCCGCGTGCAATACCAATAGCTAGTCTTTATTATGACCATTAAGTGAAAGTCTATCAATATACGGCCATAAATTAACCACCAAATCAGCGTTTTCTTGTAATTTGTAAATATTCAAATGCTACAAATAACCCTGAAAATAATGCTCTTGAATATTGATATACTGCTCATTCTTAACAATATGTCAAATACATGTAAATTGTATACTTTTTATCAAATTGTCTGCACACAAGACTTTACACTTTACAATCTAACATGTGTACACTCTCATTGAGCTAAACTCCATTTTATTTTGAGCAACTAATAAAACATCCATTATTTTCATATCTGCATAAATCCTTCTGAGACTACATTCAACCCAAGCTGTACTCACTTCTTGGCAGGATATATTGTGGAAATGATAATTGCCTGTCCCAAAATGAGGTATTCTGGCACACAAAAATAGCAGGCAAACATCGCAAGATGTTGCCTTTTGAAAACGCAGAGTGCTTTGCTGGTTTTTACATTAATTAGCACATCGATATAAACTGAATTACGTAACGGTATCTGCAAATTAAAAAAACAAAATGAAAATCTGTTCATTCAACGAAAAAGTTCACTAATAGAGCAATGCCATTGTGATACAATCTCCTTAGCTAGCAAACTACCTTGAGACTGGACCATGCCAATTTTAACTCGATTTACTATACTTATCTACGATTACTTATTATGCATCGATACCCCCTTCTATGATCTTTTTTCTTCTTCTGTCTCTCCAATGTTGAGCGCATACCTCTAAAACTTTTATGATCGGTTAGATTACATGCCGGTATACTTATTATTTATCCCTATATTTTTTGAGCAGATGATGTTTCAACTTTGTCAATAACAAAATAATAAATTATAGAAAAATATTTTTGCTAATTTGTTTTAATAAAAATTAATGATATAGAATAAGAGCTTACATATATATATAGAAATATGTATGTTAAAGCCTTTAGCATAATATTATTCATAGTAGTAGTGGTTGAGTCGTTATGGTTACCGATAAACAATCTGACAATTTTTGCAGAGAAATCATGAACATGTTCAAATAATTTCGGAGAAATATAGCAACTGATACATTTCGGTTTAGCTTTATAGAAAATTTATATGATTTATACATGTACCATAGCTCGTCTGATTTATTACATGTTATTAAGGGTAAAATTCCAGTGCACTGTTTCCGATCCTTTCTAGACTGCATTTTATTTTCATTCCCACTTGTTACAAAATATGTGAGTAGGCCAAAGGCGGCCCTACCGGGGGTCAGGGGGGCACATTGCCCCCCACACTTGTTCAAGCACCCGAAAAGTGCCCCTTTTTACATAGGAAAAGTGCCCCTTTAACTTTGTAAGAAGAGCCCCTTTTTACATAGGAATAGTGCCCCTTTTACTTTGAGAAGTGCCCCTATTAATTTGTAACAGTGCCTCATCCCCTTTTCAACTCTGATAAGTGCCCCTTTAATTTGGACACGTGCCCCTTTTTCTTCGACAAGTTCCGTTTTGCAATAAGTGTCCATTTTCCTTTGTCATAAGTGCCCCTTTTTAGTTACGAGAGGTGCCTCTTTTCACTTTTGATTAGTGCCTCCTTCACCTCTGATAATTGCCATATTCAAATCTGAGAGGTGCCTCTTTTACTTTGACAAGTGCCCCTTTTCCTTTGTAATAAGTGCCCCTTCTCCTTTTAATAACTACCACCATTTTAACTCGGATAAGCGCACCTTATATTTTCACATGTGCCCTTTTTCCTTTCTAATTAGTGCCCTTTTTCCTAACGATAAGTGCCCCATTAAAATAAAACCTTCCCCTTCTCATAAGTTCCTCTTCTCTTGTAAATGACCCTTTTCGGGTACGAGAAGTTACTCCTTTTCAATTCAGATAAGTACCCCCTTAACCTCCTATAAATGTCCCTTTAAAATCTGATCGGTGCCCATATTCTTTCAACTAATGCACATTTTCCTTTATTTTAAGTGCCCCTTTTCATTCACATAAGTGCCTTTTTTCATATCTGGTTATTGCCTCTTTTCAGGTGCGATAAGTGCCTCTTTTCACCTCTGATAATTTCCCTTTTAACAATGATACGTGCCCCTTTTCCTTTCTAATTAGGGACCTATCCCCTTTTCATAAATGCCCCTTTTCACCTCCTATAAAATAATGCCCCTATCAAAATCTAATGGGGGCCCCTTTTCCGTCGACAAATGCCCTACTATTTTCATCCCTGGTGAGTGCCTCTTTTTGAGGGTGTAAGAAGTGCCCCATTTTCACCTCTGATAATTACTCTATGTACTTTGACACATGCTCCTTTTCTTTTCTGATAAATTTCCCCTTTTCCTCTAATCATTAAACGCGCCCAAAATTCAAGCGACTAAGAGCAATTTCTCCCAAAGCTCGCTCGCTACGCTCGAACGCATCTATATATGATATACTTATGTTAATTATCAAAGGTCTCTTCAGGCTTCCGTTATGAGAATTTGCTTGTAACTAAATGCAAAGCATGTTCTTAAGCAATATTGTGTATGGTGTATAAAGTGAAACAAATATTGAAATCACCCCTGATAATGTAATCACAATGTAGGGGTATGTACCAATGTCTAATAGATCGTATATTTTCGCTTTGAGATTTCCCTTTGTAGGTGCCCTTTTTTCCAGAAAGTGCCCTTTTTTGGTCCCCCACCCACTTTGGAAGTCGCTCGGCCGCCCCTGGTGTAGGCTCTTTAATATGCAGCTCGGAGTTGAACATAATTTTGCCGATTTTGTTTGCAATCACGACCAAGGTGCCTCGACTGTGAAAGTAGTGCTAGTGCTCCACAAATGAATGAGTTGTTCTAAACAGACTTGATTCTATCTGATTTCTTATTGATATTTAATACAAACGATTTTGAATTTTGATCTACTTTCATTTTGCTTTAATTTTTATGATTATTTCCCAAAGCAAGCCCATTTTTATTGATTAGTTTAATTAAAACTTTTATATCAAGTTTTGTGATGTATAAATCTCGACAGATTTGAGGCAACCAATATGCATTCCAGGGCATATCTACTTCTGGACCGGGAATATTTCAAGCCGCAGAGAGATCCAGTATGGGTGACTTCACAACATAAATTTAAAAAAAAACAGAAACAAAATAACACACACACACATACGCACACTCACACACAGCCAGGCGCGTACGCAGGATTTTTTCAAGGGGGGGGGGGTTTAACATTTATAAATCGGTCCGCAAATTTCGCAACGACTCAGCCAGCCGCTGAATAAGCGGGGGGGGGGGGGGGGGGGGTAAGAGGACACTTTTTTTTTTTTTGGTCTCGAAATTTGGAAATTTGACATTTTGCTCCGTTGGGAGGGGGGTAAGGTCATGGAATTTTTTATTTTTTTATTTTTTTTTATAATCTAAAAAAAAAAAAAAAAAAAAAAAAAAAAAATCCAAAAGGGGGGGGTTAGGGGGTGTTTGGGGGGGGGGGGGGGGTTTACACACACAAAATTACCAAAGGGGGGTTTAACCCCCCCCCCCCCCTCCCTACGTACGCGCCTGCACCCAGCCACGCCCCCACACATGTATTTTGACAGCATATCCGCTACACATATCTTTCTGAGCAACTTCCTAAACGCTACATGACCATATTGACCGACCTCTATTAAAAGAAGCCTGGCTTAACAAAATGTATCATTTCTCCTTATCAATCGGAGATGAATTGACAATGAGCACAATAATACAATTATATTTGAAAATAAACTCGATACAAATGTACATAAAGAATAATAACAAACAAAAAAAAATATTATTATTTATCAGGGATATTTATTCTTAATAACTAATTAGACGCAATTTATATGATGTAATAAAATTAGAAAGATAGAAGGGAGATGGACAGAGAGAGAGAGAGCGAGACTGAGAGAGAGAGAGAGAGAGAGAGAGAGAGAGAAAAAAAGAGGAGTACATTTATAAGTAACAACGAGAACTAGAGAATGGGCAAAAAGTAAAAGAGGGAAAATGTTATTCATCAAGCCGAGAAAGTGGGAAAGAGGGACGGAAAGGATAAGAAAACAGACTAATTGAGAAAGATTAGTAAGATATCAATAATCATGTCTAAAATGCAATTTGAGATGAAGCAGAACAGCTGAAGTAGGCAAAATTACAAGCACGCAAAAAGAAGAAGAAATTAGATGATATCAGAAACCTCCTTCATATTTTCAATGTGCTCTTTGGGGCTAAAATTGCTTCAGGGGCGCAATTATAAGAGAGCACAATAGTTCTTGATATGTTATACACCAGACTGCGTTTTGCCCCGAGTCCCCACCCCACCCATGTCAACAACTGTTCAAAGTACTGGGTTATGCTTTCAAACATGAGCAGTTGTTTTCCACGATTAAGTTTGCTATTCCTTTGACTATAAATATAATATCACATTTTCGAATTGTTCGATTGCTAAGATTATACTCGAGTATTTTTTTGCTATTATTTTTTTAAGAACCTATTTTGTTTTAATAGATTTTTGTTGTTGTTCATCTTTATTTTCACAAGAGGAAAATAATCACAACATAGTCTAGAATCATTTATAATAACTTTTTAAGGAGGTCAGAATGTCTATCTTTGGTATATGTTACTGTTTATGAAAATTCTCAATCAAGTCAGTTACGCCCTACTAAATATTTGTTTTAATAGTTTTCATTCGTTTACAAAAATATAATTAACAATGTGAGATAATACTTTTATATCATTTGCATGTACTACATTATGACCATCATATAAAAACAACTTGAGAAAAAAACGTATATTTACTTATAATCTAATTTCTGCGCACTAGGCAACCGAAGCGTTTTGTTGGAATGTCTAAGACAAGAGCATTTGAAAATGCTCCATTTTTTTTGTCAACGCACATATTGAAGAACAACCGCCCCAGAACAAATGTTTGACGTCTATAAATAATGTTAAATAAAGATAAAAGTAGATATCACGAAATGTTATGAACATGAAAATCAATTTTATACTAGTTACTGTAAAGAATTTAAAAAACACGAATAAGTTAATCTTACCTCTGTCTGTTCTACATTCTTTGTATAATGTAATGATTTCCAATGTTTCAACAGGCGATTATTAATACAGGTTATATCTTGAACCAGATCAAAAGATATTTCAAGATTACACAACATTACAAAAGAGAAAAGTACTAACTTTCTCACAGAGTTGACTTATGAGTCTTGAGGAAAGACTCGACAAAAATGGTATGGTCCATATTACACTAATTTACTCCATATGCCCGGTCATGGACTGACTCACTAATAGCGAAACTTAGACCTGAGTCTAACTTACATTCTGAAACCGACAACAGACCGCAACAGAAATGACATAAAATACCCATGAATCCCCCTTGAGTTGGGGCGGAGTCGGTTTGCCAGTGAACCTGGAGCAAAATGTGCTCAGCCTAGTGCTTTTTGCAGACACGAATAAATCATAGATTTTAATTCACGACGGTAAATGTTTAACCGTAGTACGTAGACAAAAGGATTAAGGCAAGTGTTTAGAGAACACAAGACGATGGAAAACTGGTGAAACGTGGGGTTGAGATGGCCACCAAGATGGTAGTAGAGGAATGCCCACTGATTGGGGGACCAGCATAAGAGATACAGAAGGTATACGGAGATTAGCACTTTGGTGGTGTTGCGCCTCTGCAGAACCCCATTGGTAGCTGGTTTCGCGTTCTTGTTTGTGACCTTTGGAGTTGTCTCTTCTGTGCTTTCTAACTCACCGTCACGTCCGGAGGCATCAGTCGGGGATGCCTCTATGTTGATGGTGCTTTTAGGTCGATCCCTATTGGCCTCAGCACGTGCCACGTACGTTACGGCTGATGGTGTTATGCCTTGACCTCTGGCACAAGGCGACGGCGCAGGTGTGCATTGTCGGGCGTGCGGGAAACCGTGGACTCTGTCGTTGGCAACCCTGTTCAGGTGTCGGAAACGCTTTAAGATGGAAAGGAAAGAGAATGTCATGATGCTAACGGGTATGAAGTATTCCCACAAGAACAACACAATTATTAGGTGGTTGTATGTCGGTACGTACAGGCATTTCCTTTTATCCGTCACCCTGTTGTGCAAGATGGCATTTATCATCTGGAAAAGAGGAGCTAAGAGCCAGGTGAGAGCTGCCAGAATGTAAACGGCGCGTCGCTTGAAATGAGCCAGGTACCATATCGGATAGACCACAGCCAGATAACGTTCAATGGCCAATGCCACCAAGTTGAAGGTGGATATGGCAAAAGCACCGAAGACAACAGCTAAGGATTTCCAAAACTTACAAAGAAGGATCGCTGCAAAATGGTTCGTATCTGAAGGTTCCAGTCCTGCGAGGCGTGTTATTTCTGATGCAACAAGGAAGGAAGAGGCGAGGCAGTCGACAAGAGCCTGGTTGGCGATTAACCAGTTGGTGTGGTTGCGGAAGGAATGGCGACGGAGAATGGCAACGCAGACTAGGTTCCCCGTGATACCGATGATCCCGATGCAAAGAAGGCTTATTCCAATTGGATCAACCGGGGGGCGATTATTTTCAATGGTCTTTTTTCCCAATGTCACATTCATTTTTAACACAACTCCCTTGAAATTGGTGAATGAAAATCATCTGGAGAGCATGAAAAACTTTAAAAGAACTTGCTCATGTCATTCCAAGAAAATGCATCAATTGATCAAGACAATCGACTATTGCGAAAGGCAAGTAAGATGGCAGTATACAATCACGACTCAAGAACCAAATACATCTGCCTTCTTTGGATAGCACGGTGATAATGATGGTAGAAGATGGCCCTTGCACGTGATAACGCCATTATCAATTCGTGATGCATACAAAAAGAAAATGCAGCAATAATCTAATACATCTGCCAGCTCTCTCTCTCTCTGGGCTGGAAGGTAATAGTGATAATGCAACATGTATCTTGCAGGCGATAACGCCATTATCAATTCGCGAATCATATCCTGTACTCTATGTTTGCGAAATGCAAACCTGTCGCCCACTTAGGGCGCGTTCATGCTTGATTTTGACGGCCAGAATCAGGCATCTGTTACGCGTTTAGTTTAAAACACGATTGCGTTCATGCTCACTTTTGTAGAATCACCGAAAAACGGCGATCACGATCGCCGATCGTAAACTCACAAAGGGCGCGTTCATGCTTGATTTTGAAGGTAGAATGAGCGATCTGAAACGCTCATCGTAAACGCTCATCGTGATCGCAGTTCCACGGTGTAGCTGTTCATGCTTACTTCTCAGGCAATTCTCCTTGTGTGGCATTGTGTGACCTTCACTGTGCATGCTACGTAGACCCACTAGAGGTCAGTGCGTTGACCCCATTTAAACGCGTTTACAATTGTAAACGCATCTTTTTGTGAGTTTACGATCGGCGTTCGTGATCGCCGTTTTTCGGTGATTCTACAAAAGTGAGCATGAACGCAAGCGTGTTTTAAACTAAACACGTAACAGATGCCTGATTCTGGCCGTCAAAATCAAGCATGAACGCGGCCAAAAAGATGCGTTTCATTTGTAAACGCGTTTAAATGGGGTCAACGCACTGACCTCTAGTGGGTCTACGTAGCATGCGCACACAGGTTTGCGAATCCAGCTGAAGGCCACCCAAGGAGAATTGCCTGGAGAAGTGAGCATGAACAGTGCACCGTGGAACTGCGATTACGATGAGCGTTTACGATGAGCGTTACAAATCGCTCATTCTGCCTTCAAAATCAAGCATGAACGCGCCCTTATATAGATCTTCAAGTGCCTGAAAGCATGAAATTAAACGCTATGGAGTACAAAAATAAACAAAAAAAGAAACCCCAAAGAACTTGATATTTCTGCCTACGTGTTCACCCAAATAAATAAAGTCAAACGCGGTTCCACGTATAATAAGGTCTTACGGAGAGGAGGGATGACACATCAATACGAGGAGATCAGATTGAAAGTTTTGCTCCCAAAGGACCGATGACATTGATTGATTTTGCCCAAACACCTGAGGGAAACGCGAGCGCGGATATATAGCTCCGAGTAATTCGATATCGATGCGTTTTTTTTCCCTTCCGATTTCATGCCCCTTAACTATAACCTTATAATTATTCATTTGTACTATTATTAATTATTTTAATACTTTTCAAATTTTAACATGAATTTTACGTTTATTGGACAATTGTACAAGAGAATAAGGCCATTGGGAGATGTTTTCTTGTTTCACAAGTGTTTTTGCGGAATAATTGTCAAACTTCGTCTGTGTGGAGAGGTAACAGCATTTACTCTTTGATTTGAATTTAACGTTCTTCTGGCTGAAAACAGACAATATATTCATTTATTACAAGTGTACGTGTGATACATTTGCGTGTGTGCGTGTGGGTGAGAGTGTATGTGTCTCTCGTTTTTCCTCATGCATTTCTATGTTTGACCCCGAATCTGTTCTACTTCTTACTATATCCTTTTTAGTGTAGTCTTGTTTGTTTGTTATCAGTTTCTTTGGCCCATATTCGACTTAAAAGTTAAACCTATCGTTGGGCTCAAAAGCTCTTGTTCAAAATATGTTTTAACAAAGACAGTAAAATCCGAGGTTTAAATTTAATTTTTCAACCACGATTTTAGACACAGAGTCAGGTCTAACTGAATTAGTAAAATATAAACCTTTTTGTTTTTCGTGGTGTATAGTTCTACACTCTAAATTGTTCCAAATGTTGTGTACATTAATGGATTACAAACAGGCATGTTCCATCTTAAATATTGAGTAATACGTAAATTAAACTGCTTTGGGATATTGATCTGATCAAGTGAACATACAGTCCTATGCATCTAAGTAAAAAATAAATTAAGTCAATATGGGATTATGAGCAGAACACTCAATATGCAAACTTAGCATCACGTGTCAGATTGAGATGAAGACTATTGATTCATTCGTGTGCTCTTGTAATTTCCGCCCTCCATCTTACATTTCCTTTTAATTCTGTATTTCTTTGTTTTTGTCAATCTTTCAAATCTTCTGAACGTGCTCTTGTAATTTCCGTCCTCCATCTTACATTTCCTTTTAATTCTGTATTTCTTTGTTTTTGTCAATCTTTCAAATCTTCTGAACGTTCAGTCTCTTGGGCTGAATGTCTTCTAGGATCTCACACACTCGCATTATTGAACAAGATGTCCGGGGGGACAAGTTCCATTTCTCGAAGAATCCGCCTTCTGGATTTCTATACCTTTGATAAACGTCACACCACACCAGCATTTTATTGATTTTCCAATTATCGCCCACGTGTCACGTTTAATTTTCTTTTCTTATGTATTATATTTATACATAGGAGAACTAGAAGATGTAAGAAATCAGGAGTCAAATATCACATTTTCTTGAAATCGTTAAATGTCTGCGAATCATCTACTACTTAATCCTTTTGGAAGCCAGAAAGGCGTAAACTCATGAATGTTCACGGAGAATTATATTTTTGTGTAAAGCCTTTTTGCACTAGTTTGGCCAGGAGGGATTAGACCTCCCTGCATTGTCACTGACAGGTGGTTATCTCATCACATCAGCTCTCAATTAACATTTATAAGAAAAAGGGGACCATGGGGAACCAACGGTCACCGATTAGGCATTATTTGTTATATAGAGGGCGCAAGTACCTTTAAGAAACGCAGTGGGGCTTTAAAGCAGCGATGAATGAATGTATATAAAGACAAGCTCCGAACAGTTATGCTTTCATCAAGCCTGTTGATAAGCAGTGTGAAATGACATGAAAAGTACATGTACGTCGTTATAAGAGATAAACCTCATTTATCAATATACGTCATTAATATGAATTAGATAGAAACCTGTTAAACAAGGTAAATGGCTGATACAGGTGAAGCTCTATTATATCGTAGTTTTTGTATTTGTTCAAATTTATTTCAGCAAAGTATATATGTAAATAAATACGGTGTATTTCGATAAAATTACAATTTCCCCGACAAAATATATAAAGTTAAGATAGGGTCCATTCGAAATCGGGGATGCAGGGACCGTTTGATATTTCTCTCACATTTTACACCTTGAAATTACCGATGCCTATAGCTTTCATTCCAAGTTTCAGCCTTGTTGGAGATTTGTTTTATTTCTATCTGTTTCTGCCATTCATCTTGGTTTGAAACACCCTTTTTAAGCTAACCCATCCACTCCTTTCTCCTCTCTTTTTCTCTCTCCATCTCTCGCTAATTCCCCCTCTCATTTCAACACTCAAGTGACGTTCAATTCATTGTTATTTTGAAAAATCTTTCCGTCTCACGTTCAAATAGCAAAGAATAGGCCTGCTCACACTATGCTCTAAAACATCATCATGTTAAATATTGACAGTAGACAAAAGAAATCGTATAGTTGTAATAAGCATCATCGCAATCTTACGATTTTAGTGTTTGTAAGCCTGAACTAACATAAAACAAATTTCTCTTCAATTTCGACGTGACAATTAATATCGTGTTCGTTTTTACCAATTGTGTGCTTGTCAATTTGGCATGACTTCCAATATTATTCACAATTACGTTGGATTTAAATACAAAATGACGTCATCAAGTGTCAGGCATACAACATGAGGCCTCGTGTGCAACGAGCATTATATAACATGTGTCATTGAAGTTTCCCTTGTCCTCTCAATGATAATTATGTCAATCTCGGGTAAAACATGATTTTGTGATTTGATTTTATGAGCGCTCACAACCTGGAGAGAGAGCGAGTGAAAGAGAGAGAAAAGGAGAATGGGAGAGAGAGAGAGAGAGAGAGAGAGAGAGAGAGAGAGGAAGAGGTGGGGTGAGGGAGAAAGAGAGAGCGCGGAAGAGGAGGGGGTGAGCTAGAGAGAGAGAGAGAGAGAGAGAGAGAGAGGGGAGAGGGGAGAGAGAGAGAGGGTGTGTGAGAGAGAGAGAGAGAAAGGGGAAGGCGAGGGAGGTGGAGAAAGGGAGACAGGAAGGAGCACAATCCGTGTTGCTCTCTTTAGGGCGTTTCGAAAGATTCATAGTTAGCGAAATGTAATCTATGCCATCGATTTGCATATTTATCAAAATAGTAAGAAGATGATCATGACATAAGAATCCAAAAGGTACATTACAAAACCTAGTAAAGCTTCGAAGAAGGAGACGATATCCTTGTTGTTTACCAGTCATGCCAGTTTAAAGCCACTGAAATGTCAGCAATTGCATTACCCAGATTTGCAATTTGTCATTTGGTAAAGAAAGAATAATGAGGAGTGGGAAGGAGCGAGGGATTTGCATTTAAAAGAGGGATTATTTATGATTTTGCTGTTTTGGATTAGTATAACATGACAGGTAATAAGTACGATAAATACAGGCCAGCTATAATCTGACAACAAGGTCATCCATCCTTTTTGCTCTTTGGTCGCTGGAGAAGACGGGCATTTGTAGCGTCTTTTAAAGATGACGTCGAGTTCTGCTCATGCAATGACAATTTAAAAGAAACTGTCCGGAAGCAATATGAACAAGTTGAATATAAAGCACAAAGGAATTGCTGTAAGTATCGGCATCATAAAATTGATGAGACACTTCCTCGATATTGAAGAAAGGCTAATGGACTGCACACAGAAACGGGCATATATACTGACACAATGTGGCATGACTTCATTCCAAATCATTCAGCCATTTTCCTTTTATTTTGAATATAAGGGAAGTTCAACACAACAGCAAACCTTTTCATCGAAATTATGTGTAAGAATTTCTTCCAAAACAAAAATAATGAGAAAGGTCGCATACATTCTTCTTAAACCTTAACCAGAATACATTAATCTTTTCAACTGGATGGTTAAAAAAAGGATTGTGTGTTCAAAAAGGAAGGGGAGAAAAGCTTGGCATCCTCTGCAATTTTAGAAAATATCACTCTCAATCTTATTGGAAATCTAAAACTCTAAGCATCGCTCTGAATCTTTGAAGCTAATTAAACGGCAAAGATTTCAAAATATACCAATTTAGAATATACAATACACTTGTACTGTGATTTTCAAATATACAATTTATATGAGGGTAGACTTGAAACATTTGCAATATTCATTCGAATCTAAAAGAAATAATAGCGAGTGAAAATGTGCTTATGAAACCACATACATTTGAATTGGAAATAGCGATGTAACGTCTATTTATTTTTTTTCCCAGTGACAATTTTGTAGAGATCAAATATTCCATGTTAAATTGGGGAACAAAAGAAAAAGTGAAGATCAAAAACATACAATGTGCCATTTGAATAAACAATGTAGATTTACAATTACGTATATGAGTTTTGAAAGGTGAAGATTTGGAATATCCATACAATTTAGGTTTGGAATGAACAATGAGTATTTTAAATATACAGTGCATAATATAGATTTAACATAAAAAATGTACATAATAATGTGACGTGAATTTGAAAATAAATGGTGAACATTTCCTTTTCGAATATGCGATTCGCATTCGAAATAAGCAAATAAGATTTTAAATATGAAATGCCGATTGGGACTAAACAATGTGGATTTTTTAGATAGACTATGCCCGTTTCAAATAAACAATGTAATATGTTGTAAAGGAAATATATACTTGGGCTTTATCTCCAATATCTGTTCATCCTGTTCATCTGGTTGCATAGTGTAAAGTGCATAATGAAATTACGTAGCAGTACTTAAAGCATACTGAACCCAAATATTAATCAGGTTTATATACATTATTAACATTCATAACCGAATATTTATAAACATGGAACATTATTTTCTCGTGCTGTAAATACATATATATATATATAGATATAAATTTTGAGAGATAAAGTTTATATATGATCGGAATTGTATTGATCCATCTAGAGGGTCATAGAGATTGATCAATAATGTTCTATGAAGATTATAAACTTTATCTGTCATGAATAAATCATGTTGTCCCAATCATTTCATTAAATGAGGTAAAGAAACAAAATTTTCCAAATTAATTGGCATCGGTGTATTGATAACTCAATTCTTCGCTAGGTGAGCGCGAATATATTAATATGGTGCACGTTGCTAGGCATAATCTGGAAAATTTTAATCTGTTTTGATGGTGAACAAAGTTAAATATATGTTATTCACTAAGGAAGTTTGAATATTGTCGCAAAGACTGCTGACATTAATACAACCACAAACAAAATGACTGCTGGTATAGATAATTACATTACTTATGTATTATATGCCATATTTTGGGTAAAAAAAATAACTGGATCACAACTGTTTTCGAAAATTCAACTCAATGGCAATTCCAATAGCCTAGTGTATATCCCATAGAAATTATGCTCGGATTACATAAAACGTCATTGTCGTGTTCGCCCATTGCAATAGGTGACGATCAAGGTACTTGAAGTTACCTTTTGTCGATTTTTTTATTTTGAAGGAGTTGCAATTGTGTTAAACTGTAATTTATATGCAAGATATAGTCATGAAATTGAGATGTACATAATTATTAAGAAAGGCCTATCTTTTTTTTTACCTGCGGAAATCTGTCCTTTTAAATTTTAATTTGATTTGACCTATATTCTAGAAATTACTTCTGACAAGATTTAGCACAAAATTTACTTCTCGAAATAGTAACTCATTTCCAATATGTCTGTTCATTTTCTGTTGTCATTAGGCCTTGGTGTGTTAATGCTCCAGTATCGTTAGCCATACTACTAGTTAATATCACTAATTTTTTATCCAAACTTGTAACATTGGTCATCGTGACACATTATGTCATGCAATTTTTTTCTTCAATAGTTTTAATTGTTATTTATATATAAAGCCCTTTATACAAGACAAGTAAAATTGACAGAATCATTAACCTCCTATACATTTGGCAAAGGAACATGTTGAATACTAAACAGTAAACGTATTTTTAACTTAGAATCTTACATTTCAAGTTCAATTTCTTCCAAAGCCAACTAATCATCATATGACACTGAAATTCACACCATACTTGAAAATAAGCTGAAAATAAGTATAATATATTATATTCATTGAATTACAAAAGGTTTTATAGACGCATATGATGCGGTGCTTTAATGAGAATACAATGAGCTTTGACGATTGCCAATCACCTACTACTGTCTAGATGTCAATTTGAGAAGAGGTATATTACCAAGGACTCGTCAAAAGCTCGTGATTACAATAATCTTTGAGTGACGGGCTCGATGGAGAATAATGGCGTCAGAGTTAAGTGAACTGTACAATGCAATCGAATTAGCACAGCTTTGTGCCTGTTTCGATTCCGACTGTTTCAATCACGAGAGAAACGTGCCAGGAAGTTCCTTAGCATCGTCCTGGCCTCGTTGCGATACACCTTCAAACGGAGCGCGAACAAGAACGGATTAATGCATGTGTTGAGGTTCCCCATGATGACCAAGAAGCGATACCACGCGGAGCTGAAGTCGACGTATCCGCCAAGGTTGTACTGCAAGAATGTCCACTGGTTAGGAGACCAACAGACTAAGTAGATGACGTACATGGCTAGGAGAACCTTGGTCGTGTTGCGTCGTTGAAGCGCCCCTGCGGCGTCCTTGTCCGAACGAGCAGGCGCTCCAGAGGTGTTCCCCTGGCCAGAAGATGGTTTTGGAGCGACGTTGGCATCGGATTTGGTCTGATCGCCAGGCGTCGAAGACTTCTTTGTGTTGATGACTGCAGGAACTTCTAGCTGGGTACCCGAGGATTGATGTACTGCTTCTACAGGAGGCAGGTCATCACTCTTGGTTATGCCATTGGGTTCTGCACTGTTTTCGGACGGGTGTTCAGATGACGGTGGTTGTTCTGAAGTTCCTGGTTGAAGCGAAGTGGACGGTATCGGTTGAATGTTCTTCTTGAACTCACCGGCGCCTCGCCCATGGGCCACTGTGTTCAGCTGCCGGAATTTACGTATTATAGCCACAAAGGAAAATGTCATGATGCACGATGGGATGAAATAGTCCCAGAAGAAAAGCATGACGAGGATGCCTTTGTATCGAGGCGTGTAGCGACAAGTACCTTCTTCCGTTGTATCGAAGTGCAGAGCAACCAGAAGAACCTGGAATATGGGTCCAAGCACCCAGGTAGAAACTATCAGCAGGTGTACGGCACGCTTCTTGAAATTCTGGAGGTACCATATTGGGTGAAGCACAGCCACGTAGCGTTCGATGGATAGTGCCACGAGGTTGAAGGTGGAAATCGCAAAGCCACCGAACACCAATACCAACGAGTTCCAGAGGTTGCAGTAGACCCTTGCAGCCAGACCGGACTTCTTGACTGATCGGATTCCACCGACATCGGAAAGGGTAGATGCGACAAGGAGCCCTGATACGATACAGTCGATGATAGCTTGATTGACAATCAACAAGTTGGTGTTGTTTCTCACTGAATGTCTCCGTAGCACGAGGACGCATGCAAGGTTACCAACAAGACCAAGCATACCAATGAAAACCTGGCCAACTTGAATAGGAGTAGCCACAGCCCACCCAGATTCTTCTTCGGGAGCTTCGGGAGCTTCGGTAGAGGTACCATAGTAGGACACGGCATCATCCATGATGAGCAGAACGTGGGCCTTCGACGAAAACCAAAATGATGTGATGGAGTAAAAATTTGTGATTTATAACGAGCTTTATTTTTATGTGCCGGTTTTTAACTGGACGATAAGTGTCCAATCAAAAAGTAAAGGCTACTTGGATGCTAAAGACAAGTAAATTGGCAACACGTCATATCGCAAGAAGCGTATGTAGTCACTTTTGTAGATTGAAAAAGAAGTTAAAAATAAATAGTGCCTGGATCAAAGCACCCACGTCCGTTTGTAGTTCGCTCGATCAGACGTTATAGATGCGTGCTTATTGGCCAAAGACATGCTAAAGAGATAAAAGAAACAGTATTCATAGCGTAGTTTCTTTATGCCTAGTTCACACCGACGCCGAATGTCGCGCTTTAAATCGGGGATCAATTCGGCGTCATTTTTTCTAAAAATCTCACGATCTCCTGAGATATGTTATGCTAATGCCTAGTTCACACCGACGCCGAATGTCGCGCTTTAAATCGGCGACCAACTCGGCGTCATTTTTTCAAAAAATCTCACGATCTCCTGAGATATGTTATGCTAAGTTCACACCGACGCCGAATTGATGGCGCATTAAATCGGCGAGCAAAGCGGCGGCAAAGCGTAACAAAGCTTGATTAAAGCGTAAAGACCGTAATAGAGCGTGAGAAAGCTTTGATCAATTCGGGACATTCAGCAAGAGCGCCAAAAATTTAAACTCTGTTAAGCTTTCCTACGCTTTGAGCAAAACTTTGATAAGCTTTGTGACGCTTTGATAAGCTTTAATACGCTCTCCCCGCTTTACGCAATTCGTGACAGATCGCCTCAAATTTTTAAACAGTTTAAACAAAATTGGCGCTCTTGCCGAATGTCCCGAATTGCTCAAAGCTTTCTCACGCTCTATTACGGTCTTTACGCTTTAATGAAGCTTTGTTACGCTTTGCCGCAGCTTTGCTCGCCGATTTAATGCGCCATCAATTCGGCGTCGGTGTGAACTTAGCATTACTATCTCTATTAAAGGCCCGGTCACACAGAGGGGACGCATGGGGGACGCACGGCCAGCGTCCTCTCTGTGTGACCGGGCCTTTAAACGTTACATGTTCTCTATTTTCCACAGGTAAGTGCACTCTGCTGACTCCGGGTATAGCGACAAGCAGTTTTCCTCGTTGTTTACTTGAAATTCAATGGATCTTATGATAACAACTATTGTTAGTTGTCGCATCAAGTGGTTTGTTCTGATAACAGTTAAGCACAGCTCTGTTGGAAATGCTTAACAACAGAGCCTTTACAAATGTCATGGGCGAATGAGGTAAATGTCGGTAGCTAGATGGTAAACAAAATCATGTATCATCTCTTTCATGCAACGAAGAAATCTTTTTGGAATTCTCATGAGGATGGCACCGCGTCTATCAGTGTATATTCCAATGCTGATAGTTCTCCGGAATATATAACAATAAAAACGTTTTCTCATCCGATCATCTTGCATACGTCATCGCAATAACCCATCCTTTTCACAAAGAGTCAAAATAAACAAAATGAAAACGTTATTATCATTGCATGTCAAGTATGGTTACTAGGTCATACATTTTAAACATTTCATCATGTTTTCGCTTTTAAATGACCATAATTAGTGTCAGAAACCGATGGGTGAATGTTGTCGTAATCGCTTTAAAAACACTTTGATCAGTACGAGAAGCCTGGCTGCGCCACCGTGAGTGAGGCCAACTGCCATGTATTACGCATGTGGCTTTAGCAGGACAACGAAGGAGTTAAGAGTTTGGTCTAAATCCTACGAGTCTAGAAATCCTTCGTGTAACAAACAAAAAACGTGACCGAATTTGATGCAATTAATTTTCAAACGTCTAGTATTGATTAAATATAAATTCAAAAGCACTTAGCTTTTCACCCAAAAAGGCAAAAGAAAACGCCTCTTTTCTGTATCGGTCGTGTGGATGCGGTATCAGTCTGTGAACGAGTGTAAACCAATTCTAGGCATCCAATTACATTAACGGACTGGCCTCGGGATAAAGATGTATCTTATCATCGCCTACATCTCTTTCATTCAAAAGCATGTTATTTGGCCTGCTATGTATCAGATTTAAATGGTAGACGTAGGCCTACTTAAAATATGTCGGCAAACACCCTTTTAACTGGCGGTATCGATGCTTTTAGTAGTAAGAAATACTTTATTTCATTAAGGCTCGTTCAGATATTACGCTTTAAACCACCGCAAAAAACGACACCACCTTTAAACCACCAACAAATTCTTGGGCGTATTCACTGATCTCTGAGTTAAGAATATGGTGAGCAACAAAACAAAACATTTACGGCTCTTTTCATTTAGCATTTCGAGGCGTTGATTATTCAAAGAATTGCACTATCTTAAAAACTAATGCAATGGAAATAGAACTTTGTTCGTTTGTCATTTTGAGTTACGGTTGATTTTAAATCTGAAAAATTTCATTTCTTGATGATTCTCTCTTTCTCCTCCCCCATCATAATTCATTTGTCATCATCCTCCTCCCCATCGCACCCCCTCTCTCTCTCTCTCTTTCTCGCTCTTTTCCCCATCCCCCCCCCCCCTCCTCCTCTGATTTTTAATTTCTGTCCATCTTCCTCTCCTCCCGCCCTCTTACCCTTTCTCTTTCTTGAGGCACTCCCCCACCCCTCCCTTTCATATTATGTTATTTATCTTTATTTTCCTCTCCTCCCACCCGTCTCTCTCTCTCTTCCCCTCACAACTTTCATTTCTCCTAATCTCTCTCTCTCCGCTTTCTTCCCTTATTTCTCTCTCTCCCTCTCTCTGCAAGATCAGTCTTTTCCCCTTATATCTTCATTCTGTTTTAAACCTCCTCTCCCCCTCTCTTTGTCTTTCATCTTATTTCTCTTACTCCCTCCTCCTCTTTCTCTCTCCGCTTTCTTTCCTTATCTCTCTCTCTCTCCCTCTCTCTGCAAGATCAGTCTTCTCCCCTTATATCTTCATTCTGTTTTCAACCTCCTCTCCTTCCCCCTCTCTTTGTCTCTTATCGTATTTCTCTTATTCCCTCCTCCTCTTTCTCTCTCTCTCTCTCTCCGTTTTCTTTCTTTATCTCTCTCTCTCTCTCTCCGCTTTCTTCCCCTATTTTCAGTCATCCCCCCTTATATCTTTATTCTCTTTTCATCCTCCTCTCCTCCCCCCCTCTCTCTCTCTCATCTTATTTCTCTAACTCCCTCCTCCTCTTCCCCTCTCTATTTCTCATTATCTCCATGTACATATTATATATACCGCCTGCTGGCATGGATTCACGTACGTGTGAAGAATTAATCACTGCATACATATCTAGTTCACCAACCGATCAACGATCACGACGAATGATATATTTCTTTTTGATATTCTCTCATCTTTTGTTCTCCCTTTCAAAATATGAATCGCTCTTCCTCGTTGTATTTACCCCGTTCGAACATATTCTATTGACATCAGCCTAGATGGTTTTAACGGTACAGCTAACCGTCTCAAAACGTGCCCAATTTGTTAAATTATGCTCCGTGAGCAGCTCTCTTTGTTATCTCAAAATCCGATGATAAACGCTTCCCTTTTTTCTGCCTATAAATATTTCACCACACCGACTTCATGGATCGATATTAACGATATGGCGAGGCTTTTCAGGAATCAAAAGACTCAAACACGATCTTTAAAAAATCTTTAAAGCCTTATAAATAATTTTCATCTGCTATCAAATCTATACACATACTATCAAATGTCAATCGAGGGCAGGAGGTTTCTTATCATCGCATTTTACAAGGAATGTTTAATACTGAACTAACAATTTCACTCCTGTTTTCTTTAAAACATTTTTCGTTTCCTGTATTCCTCAATCTATATCAAGATGGAAATGTAAAATTTGAAAGTTATGTCACTTGAATAGCTCGTTCTCTCTACATGATACGTTTTTCTGAAGTAATAATGCTCTTGAAAATGCGACCTATAAAGGCCCGGTCACACAGGGAGGACGCATGGGGAACGCACGGCCAGCGCATGGAAAATTTGCAATTTTGGCCAGTGCGTTGTCGTGCGCCCAACTTTTGTCGAAGATACAGCTAGCTGACACCAAATGTATAGCGTGTTGCTAGCGCGCTGGACGCATACAGGGCGCACACAGGGCGCACACAGGGCGCACACAGAGCGCACATGATAACAACTTCCACGAATGCACAGCGTGTTGCTAGCGCGCTGGACGAATGGTCCACGCATGCACCGCGTTCTACGACGCACGGCCAGCGCATTGGAAATCGGAAAAGGCCGTGTGCCTAACTTTTGTCATAATTTTGGAAAAGCTACCGAGCTGACACAAAATGCACAGCGTGTAGCTAGCGCGCTGTGCGTATACAGGGCGTGTGCTCCGCGCATGTCTGGCGCTGGTCTAGCGCGCTCCACGCATGTCTGGCGCTGGTCTAGCGCGCTCCGGCGCATGTCTGGCGTGCCTTTGGCGTGTATATTCATGCGTCGAGCTCGGCGCACGTTTTTGAGCATGCTCAAAAAATCCCGACGCACACAGCGAATGTCGACGCATGCATAGCGCTGGTCCAGCGTTGGTCCAGCGCGCTCGACGAACGAGTAACGAATGATGACGCACGCCTAGCGAACGACAACGCACTGGCCCAAATTGCAAATTTCCAATGCGCTGGCCGTGCGTTCCCCATGCGTCCTCCCTGTGTGACCGGGCCTTAAAATACGGCCTTCGTTTTTCTCTTCATACTACAAAAATAATTATAAATCCATCAACTTACCAATAGGACTGGTATCTTATATTCTCAAACTGAAATTGAAGAAAAAAAGTTTGTTTATTATGGAATGATTTTGGAATGTAAAGTATAAAAGCATGGTCAAAGTACGGTACACATGTACAGTTATACAATGATATGGAGAGGAAAGAGAGAGAGAGAGAGAAAGAGAGAGAGATAGAAAGACAGAGAGAGATAGAAAGAGAGAGAGAGAGAGAAAGACAGACAGAGAGAGGGAGAGAGAAAGACATAGAGAGAGAGAGAGAAAGACAGAGAGAGAGAGAGAGAGAGAGAGAAATAAAGGGGATACAGAGAAGAGATTAAGTTGAAAGGGACACTTGGAGAGTGAGGGGAAAAGAGGACGGAAGAGAATGCCATTGTAAATTACATGTGAGAATTATTTGAATTGGTGATTGGCGTGGGGAGAGGGGGGGGGGGGGCAGACATTCCATCGATACAAGTACATTCTAATTCATACCTTACTGAGAAAAGGTTTTCATAACCGTTGGTGAAGACATGCAGAGAGTACAGGGAAAATTGAAAAAGGATACGAAAGGAGAGAAAGGAATATACATAAAAACACAATAATAATAATTTCAAATAAGTTGTATCATCACGGCAAATAAAATATCCTTTAATTACATTCAGGTTCTGTCTGTGATTACAACTGTATAGTACTATGTCAAATCTGAAATATGGCATAATGGATAAACAACATCATCCCTTAAAAATTATGGAAGATAACATAAACAAACCATTAAAAGCATACCCTTTTGGGTTTTCTTTTCACGTCGATCTTTTCAAATTGGCACGAGTAGTGATTCCTCAATGTCACAACAAAAAATCAAGACGACTATTTACTTACTTATTCATTTAATCATCCATTTATTCATTCATTTGTAGTTTTAATTTTTAAGGGGTACCATTGTCAGTTACAAAACTGCTTTCAACATTGGCCTTGCTGACCTATGGACAATAACTGTTATTAAAGATTGGAATTATTGAAATTTCATCGACAAAATCTACATCAACAACAAAAATCAGCTGCAAATAATTCGTCGCTGTTTTCACGAAGTGACGGTAGTGAAAAATAATTGCATTCACTTTGCGTTACGATTTTCCTCACTACCGTCACTTCGTGAAAACAAGGACGAATTATACTACCATTCACAATAATACAGTCTCACATTTTTCTCACTTTTTCCATTTATTTTGTGGGCACTTAGTACTATTAGGAGATAATAGGTAGAAGGCAACAGCATTAAACAAAAGAACATTTTGAACGTTCCTAATTTCATTTACCAATCGATATTCAAACTTTTATTTTTAAGGTACATTGTACATAACTTCTGGAATAAAACAATAACGGTTTCCATGAAACCAACAAATATACATATTTCAGTAATTAATTAGAGCCCCTTTCTTTCAGATCGTCTTAATATATTCTTTATAATAATTGGTACTATTCATATAGAGTTTCATACAGGATTGAGGAAGGATATACCAGCGTGTAGGGGCAAAAAATATAAATACAAATACATGGTACAATAACAATCCTTCTATTGTTTACTCTCAACTTTAAACTAAAAATGAAATGAAAAAAAAACAGCGTAGTCGAAAAGGAAGGGGGTGAAGAAATGGGGAGTACGTCAATAACCCATTTCATATGAACTTGAGGCCATTCCCATATTGTTTGTTAGTGTTTTCCATTTCTCTATTCCCCTATGAATTCAAATTTCTTCCCGATCTCCATTAATGCCAACAATGAAATGCTTTAACAGTCCCTATCGTTTATTCGACTCTAAATGATGCCATCATGTATCTAGAATAAATAAAATATCAATGAAATCAACACAAGGTTAATGCGTGGCTCGCCAATGGAATAAAAATAAGAATTGCGACATTAACGTACCCTGGGGAACGCACGCAGGTCTCCTCGTCACGGAGACCTTGACTCAATAAAACTTCTCCTTTATATTGAATGAAAAACAACACACGGAATGTGGCTATGTCAGGCAATTTATGAACAGTAGTAGTAATGTAGTGAGTGCATTATGATCTAGAAGAAAAATAAATATAAGTATCAAATATAAAAACGGTGGTCTTTTAATAAAAACTGAATCGCAAAGGTGCTCGTGCATCTTCTTCGTGTTTCATTGTGTGTAGGCAAGCACTCAAACGCACAATGGGAAGGCTAATTGAGTTGATTTGTTGATATCAATTTACCTAATGAAAGGTACAAAAAAAGGTTCTACAAGGTACCCTTTCAAAAGATCGACCTCAATATTTTCAAGAAAATACATTAGTTACTTAGTAAAAGTTTTTAAAGATATTTGACCATCCGTTTTCGGAACGTATTTATATCGTACATAATTAATCACAATAATTTGAGGTTTTCCATGACAATGATAAACCTAATCATTTGATTAGAAAAGAAGAGAAACTTTTAAAAACACATTTACAAAATATTGCAGAAGTGGTAACATCTTTCGTTTGTATTCTTCTTCCACTGCTCACATCATTCCGAGATTCTTGTCGATTAATTTTCTATCTGCGGCCATTTCATTGTATTCTAAAAGTCTGCTTTCTGTTGATATAAGGTGTCCTGAATATACAGTGCGTCCCAGAAAAAACGAAACCGAGAAGTATCGATGTTTTATCATAACTTAATCAAAACCATAATTAATGAATGATACATATTTGGAAAGCTTAGAGTCTCCTCTTTCAGTTGATGCTACTCAGATGATGCATATTTCACGCATGAGTGATAACAAGTCATTTGAAGGAAGGAAACCAACAAGACATTTGGCGGGCGGTATCTGAATTTCGAAGAAAAATTCACATTTCTAGAAAGTTGAGTTTCTGTCCTTTCATAATGACACCTCAATCAGGAAAAATGAGCGAGGAATAACAAAGTTCTGTTTGTTTAAAGTAGCCCTTACATTTTCATAATTTTAACAAACGAATTCGTTTTCACTGGGTGCCTGCCGTAGCAAAAAGCAGATTTGACAAAAGACATAACTCCGTTTCGTGGACAATCAGCCATGCATGAAGACTCTCGTCTACGGCTGATTGTCAACGAAACGGAGTTAAAGGTAATACAAAGTTTTGGTATGGGGTCATGAATTTGGTTCAAATGAACACATTGGAAGCATGTACGATCCTACAATATTCAGTGATCGTTTTCGCGGTCGAAATCGACTCTAAAGTTATGAAATTGTAAATAATAAACACTTTATGTTGAATAGCTCCCTCTCAAGGTCAAGATATTAATTAAGCTATAAAACAATGTTTATTGCCAAAAAGCGACCGATTAGCTATTCTCGTTCGGAGATGATATACCACAACTACATACTCTGAGATTTTCATAGTCGCAGCTACCATTGTACGGCCGTAGGAGCTATTTGAAATTTATCAAAATTTACCGGGAGCACCGGTAAATCTTTATATTCAATTTTTCTCTAAAGCAGAAGTGTTTTAGGAGCTAAAATTTCTGGTGTTTTTAATACATCCATAGGGGCATCCAAATATATCAAAATTGTAAAGAATCACTATCCACCCATTTTTCAAAATTTCCCAAAACTTTGTAATACCTTTAAGTCTTTTGTTAATTTCGTTTATTGATACGGCAGGCAGCCAGTGAAAACGAATTCGTTTAATAAAATTATGGAAATGCAAGCACTACTTTAAACAAACAGAACTTTGTCATTCCTCGCTCATTTTTTCTGATTGAGGTGTCATATTAAAGGGCAGAAACTCAACTTTCTAGAAATGTGAATTTTTCTTCGAAATTCAGATACCGCCCGCCAAATGTCTTTTTGGTTTCCTTCCTTCAAATTGCTTTTAATCACTCATGCGTGAAATATGCATCATTTGAGTAGCATCACATGAAAGGAGAGACTCTAAGCTTTCCAAATATGTATTATTCATTAATTATAGTTGTGATTAAGTTATGATAGAACATCGATACTTCTCGGTTTCGTTTTTTCTGGGACGCACTGTATATATATATTTTTTTTTTTTTTTATTTATTTATTTATTTATTTTTTTTTTTTGGGGGGGGGAGGGTTAATAAGAAAAAAACGGGATCAGTTCGGACATCCTCATCATCTTCCATACTTTAGCCTTGCCTCCCAAAGAAAGAAAGTGATCAATACAAAATGTACATGTATCTTGTTCGGAAAGAGACAACTACATGAAAACAAACAAACACGTAAAAACAAAAACGTAAAAACAACAAACATGTACATTTGAATAGGATAACCTTTTTGAATGCCCCCATCCGACTTTCAAATGTAAGGATGCTTTTAATATTCCAGTACTTTGTATTGATGATACATGTAATACCTCTTTACAAGCTCGATCTCACATTTCACAAGGATTACCCCCAATGGTTACGCATCCTTGAACAGACAGATAAGATACTTACGTTGACTTTGCATTATCGTTGTACATATAACAGTTTACGATGAAAATATGCCCAAAATAAACGTTTAGAGAGCATCTTATATGTAAACTCTGAGTTCAACTTAGCATGCAGACAAGTCAAATGGAGTCAAATTCAATGGTCATGATATTTTGTATCAACGTGAAAGCCCTACTAATGCCTGAAAATTAGTAGAAATCTTGGAGAATGGCCCTGTGGGCTGTGCTGTCACTACATATTCAAAGGTGGTTATACATGGCCGCATAAGCGGAGTCGAAAATGACCCACCTACTGACTTTCAAGAACATTGTCAACAATCCATGATCTCTTTTTGCCTGAAAACAGTCACAAAGTAAGCTCTGAACATAACAAAACCTTATTTTCGCTTATCATGTACAAATTCCCTTAACTTACCCCATTTTCAGGGAATTTCTCTTGTGTTATTCAAGTCTTAGGTTCCCTTTGTAGTAAATGACCAATATTGTTTTGAGAAAATGTTAGAATCTTTAACATACTCTTTTTTCAAATCCACAAACGCTGAAATATTGCAAACATCTCTGAAATTACCCCCTTTCCATCACATTTCACATGTACATGTATTTATAAGACATGTAGTCAGCATGAAGTGGTACCACCAGGGTAAAATGGTACTATCAATGTCAGTTTATGTTTGTCATTCTTTTATAATCTGTTGCATATATGGGACACAACGACTTCATTTCCATAACAGTTTTTGTGATTATTATTTTGACTTTTGATAAGTCTTACGTTAATGCAATCCATATATATATCACAAATCTTCTGCTGCAGTGAAGCAGAGTTTCTTCAGCTGCCTTGGCACACACACAAGACAATTCATCTACAAGAGCATCATATCAATCAAAGATAAACAATACTCTTTATCTTTGTATATAAATATATAAACTATCAATAATCATTCTTATAATATATACAGTGTATAAAAATATAAAATCACATATACAGAATATTTAGAGAGAATCGGAAGCTCTATGGATATGAGAGTTTCCTTTTCTGCTAATGAATTCATCCATACCATAATACTCGAATCGTGCTGGTATCTTCTTTTTATCTTTATGATAATACTCAGATGGCGATGGTATCTGTTATTCATCCATGGCATAATATTTAGATGGCGATGGTATATTCGAATTCCTCCACGATCCATGCCTAAGCCTCATTTCTTTTTCTGTAAAGGAATGCAAAATAGAATAGATGGAAAATAAAGGGCACAATGGATAAACAAAACACTGTCCCTCCTATTAGGAGTTTTTCTCATTTATTAATTTTATATTTGGCAAGTTTGGGGTATAAATTTTAATTTAGAATTGGTTTGAATTCTTATAAGATTGAAAAAAAGTGACGTAACAAGGACGTGTTACATCAGTCTTTAACTTGGATTGTGAAATAGCAACACAATTGATATGAAAGATATACGTGAATTTTGCTCTATTTAAACAAAATCTGGAAATGTGGTAAAATTTATGTTTTTAAACAATTTTTTTTTTCATGTAACATTTAAATAAAAATCAGTGAATGTCATATTTTTCTGTTTTCTTTCAGGGTTTCTTTTGGTTAAATTATACAACATTTTAATATTTCAGCGTTCACCAGAAAATTGTCTCTCCTTAATTTTATCCTCTGTAGCTTTACAAAGTTTGTTGAAAGATTAAATAAGCAAATTTTGGGAAACCTTGAAGATGATATTTTAAAGTCAATTTGTTGTCAGACTGAGGTACATTATGAAGCAAAGAAAAATCAAAAGCTATGCCAAACCAGGTCATAAACTGCACCTGTACATGTATCTGCATGCAGAAGGTAATAAATGACTTGTTTGTTTATTTATTTGAATATTATTTTCTTTTAGGTCGATTTGTTTTTTTGTCTGTATAGTACACGATCATGCAAACAAACACTAACGCTATGCCAAACTAGGCCATATACATGTACTGCACCTGTTGCTTGGCAGGAGATAATCAATAGCATTGCTTTTCTCTATTAAATGACAAGAAACCAATCTATAAATGTCTGTTTTGCTTGCCTTTTGCCCAAAGGGTTAATCCAGAAGTACAAAAAGAAAAATATTACGGTGTGGTGTTTATGAACAGTTGAAGACTACATTATGTATAAAGCCCAAGGACTGGTGTATCAACACAGAGACAAATGTTGGACAAAATTTTCTGAAATCACAGATTCTAATTTACTTATTGTGCAGAGAAGATCTAGATTTTAAACTTGAGGAGAATAAAAACATACACGCTTGAAGTAGGAAGTTTCCTCATATATAGACCAAATCTGAAAGAATGCTCATAATCTATGGCCAGTACATAACTTTCTCTATAAAGTATGTATCCCTCCAAGACACCAATCCTTTCTAAATAATGAATACAGTATTTAAAGAACAGATAGCCAACATGAAAGAAACAGTTTATTCTCTCATCATAATAACCTAGGCTTCTACAGCACATTTCATTTTTCAGAGAAGATATAAATGCGCTTACAACAATAAAACAACAAAATTTCAGATAACTATTCAATCATGAACTTTAAAAAAAGAAGAAGAAGATTAATCCTAACACTTATCAACATCAATTATAGAGAAATAAAACCAATTATGACAAAGTACAATACTGCAGTTTAAATGACATCAGAAAACATTTTTGAACAAGTAAAATGTCAATTGTAGTTAAGTCTGTGATGGCTCAGAGGGTATTGGGAAGGGAATTCTAAAGATGCGAAGCCTCAAGAATTAAAAGCTTTTGAGCATGTGTGTAATTAAAAAGCTATTCATACTTAGGTAGCATAGCAAAAAAAAATGGTACTAAAAGACGTGTGCAGAATGCAAAAGGTGAACAAGTTACTGATGTTTGTGAAAAAAAGTTCTTATTTGACCAATCTGAGTGCAAGTTCAGGTATAATTGAGCCTAACCAAGGTAGTACATGTATTTACAAGCTCCATATCCTAGCTAGCGATGGTATTCTAGCACTATGTGATCAAATTGTGATTTTTCAACATGGTGCATTTCACGTTCTGTTCTTTTCATCTCATTGCATTTCGCTAGGCTACCATTAACAAAAGGATATGAACAAACCCCCAAAAGAAATTTGTTTTAGTTATATTTCTTCACTGTTTGTACTATCCAGGCTTCAAATATGTATTTTGTATACACATGCTCAAATTCAGATCTTTGTTTACAACTTTATGAACAAACATCTGAACTTTTGATACATTTAATGAAACAGAGCAGGATAGACATTTTTATTTTTACATCAAGGAACTAGGAACTAAAAGACACACGCTATAGACTTTCTATATCCTTCAAAAGCTTTTGAACTGTCATAAATACAAAGAGGAAATACATAACACCATGCAGCAATTTGGAAACTAAGTTCTAAATATATTAGATAAAGTCGAGTTCTGGTCATGCAATTGCATTGTGAAAGAAATGGTGTGGGATCGATCAGAAAAGGTTGACCATCTAGCATATCAGTATTGGTGTGTACTGCAAGGTTCTGGAATCATCAAAATGATAAGAAATTTGGCCTAGTATTGTTAAGTTACAAGCACTATACACAGAAAGATGTACCGGTATATGGGGCTACAAGAACATGTAACATCAAAATCTGTCCTCATTTTTATGTTGTTACATGCCATATTTAGAATATGAAAGCATGCTTTCAGGGAATTTTCCCTAATGTTCTTCCACACTTGCATTATAACAATAAAAACGCTCACAAATTATTTTTCACTTCTACCCAGAACTCAACCTTCTCTTCAAGTACCTATAATTGGTACCACGCAGAGCTGGGGTAATATGGCAGTGCCTCGAGCCCCTTGGGCGATGGATATGTGTGCTCTTAAATTATCCAATATTACTATTATCACTTTTATAGGAATTTGGAGGCAATCAGGACAATTTTTCTTTTCCGTAAAGACACAAACAAAATTTACAGAGCGAAAGAAAATCTTTTCAGGAGATACTATTTATTACTCCATACATTTAGTAATAACAAGAGGAAACAAACATCAGGAAAATTGACAGGAAGGAAAAAATAGAAATATATGACCATTATCGAGTAATTTGTGTCAACTGTCATTCTCTGCCCAGGGAGAGGGAAAAGACCCTCAGGTTTCTCCTCCATATATCATTATTACTCATTATAATAGGGATGTGTAGGTGGACACATTGGTTTTTTCCCTACAAATAAAGTGTTTTGAGGCAACTTCACTTTTTTTTTCCAATTTTTAAAGAAGGATTACAAGAACAAAATCAGCCATTTTGAATGGCAACAACACAGCTATAGTGAAGAGAATGGTAAACTGGATAGACAACAGAAAAAATGGCAAAAATGAAGAAGAAACCAAATCTAAAGTAAACAAGCCCTGACATAAAGTTCACTGCTAAAAAGAAGTAGAAGTAGTAGTTAAAAGTATTTCATGAAAAGGTATAATTAGAAATGAATGTACAAGTAGTTGTAATAGTACCATATAATCATTAGTATCATGCCAATCATAACTATGTCTTACCTTTTTCTTGCCTTTGCCTTTTTTCTTCTTCTTTTTATTCAGTCCGGAACCAAGCTTCGTGATTTCTCCGAACGTGTCTCCATTCATCCGATGAGTAACGGCGACCTTGACCCCATCCAGCCCGTTTTCTTTTCTCGCTTTCAGTCCCTCCATGATCTCTCTCCCCCCTAAATCACCAATGAGATTGTCATCCAAGTCCAGCTCTTGAAGGCATGCAGAATTTTCCACTAACCTGTAGGGGGGAGGGGGAAGAGTGATTTGATTGAAATTATAGTAATAATCAAGTAAATAAAGATTTTAATTCTATCCAGCCCTGCCTCTTTCCTCGCCTTAGTCCCTCTTTTTATCTCTATCCCCCTAAATCGGCAATGGAGTTGTCATCCAAGTTCAGCTCTTAAAGGTCTACTAGTCTGTTTGGGGGGGGGGGTTGATTAAAAGCATAATATGATAATATATATTGTCTTGGGTTACTACAATGTATGTAGGAACAGATTCAGGTTAAATCCAGACACTAGTAACCTTAACTCTAACATTAACCCTAACCTTAATTCTTACCTTAACTCTTACCCTAGGGCCTAATCCTGACCCTAACCCTAATCCTGACCCTAACCATGATAGAACCTAACCCTAACCCTAGGGCCTAACTATGACCCTGATTCATGAGCCTATGGTCTAACCCTTACCTGACCCTAATTCTATCCTTGAGCCCAAACATGTTATGGTACTGATACAACAGGAGTATTCAGCAGTTACTACTCTTTTAGGACTTGCAAATGTATATGTTCACACCAATTACCGTTGCATCGATCCAATGAATTTTATAGTGTTTTCACCAGACAATTCAAAAGCAATATTAATAGGGGACAAGGTGCAGTGTATCTCTACGGGCACTCTGTAAATCTAAATTCAGAAAAATATTCTATCCGACATATTAATGATAATAGCTAAATGTACATATATATCACACACAAATCCACCCCAAGGGATTCTCAAAGCACCTATAAAGTAGAACTATTATCCAGGCTTTAGCCAAGCTGCCCTGAGGCACTTGAAGCATTTAAGGAATTACTTGCTACCGAAGGACAAGCACCTATTAACTAAACCTGCAATTGTTGATTATATGTGAGGACAAAAGTGCTGCAGCTGGGACCTGAATAAGCTCTGATTTAAATCATTTTCAGAGGGCAAACCACTTTCTGAGACTCTAACTCCCCCCCCCCCCCCAAAAAAAAAAAAAAAAAAAAAAAAATCTCAAGGAAAAGTAAAAACATTCTTTGCTAACAGAAATATACAAGTGAAGGTGTTTGGGTTCCTTCACTTTACTTTTATTCCAAGGGTTTGAGAGTTTGAATCCCGGCCTGGCAATTGTTCTTTTTGAGAAGACGATAAACCCCTATTTTCCACTCTTCACCCAGATGTAAATGGGAACCCGATGTGCTGGAGCAGCTAGTACATGATAATACTGCTAATAATAGTAACACTTTTATAGCGCTTAGTAATACTCACGTTTTTACGCTTGGTTACTACTTTTACACTGGTATTAGCCAGGCTACCCTAAAAGGCGGTCTGGCATTTGGAGAAGTTTTCCCTACCAGGTACCCATTTACATCACCTGAGTGAAGAGTGGCAAATGCAGATTAATGTCTTGCCAAAGGACAGTAATGCTGTGATGGAACTCAAACCTACATATGACCAAGTAACAATGTTGGAGTGCAAAAAAATTGCGATTTGACAGACATATATAAGCCTGTATACAGGAATCCATCATTACTATCATTATTAATTCCACTAACATTTCATTCACAGTCTAGTAGGGAAACAAAACCAGAAAGAATATTAGATACTCACGTTCTAAAGAGCCTCATTGCAATGATAGGAGCATAGGTTGATCCTTTGCCGTACATGTCAATACCGTTGTCAGCTACGTGGAGTTTGTAGATCAAGGGACCCTTAGGAGGAGGGCCTGGGGGCTCTTTCGATTTCTTTTTCTTCCCTGCAGAAACAAAGTTATACCAAGTGTTATTAATTATGCTTCACTTCACTGCTATATGCTTCTTATAAATGATACAGTGGAAGTCAGTACAAGGAAACCCATACCCATGTGCTATAGTAAGTTCAACTTGTTTCTGCCTCATAACTGCTATTTATATTTTTTAATTTAATTTAATTTAATTTAATTTAATCTAATTCAATTTAATTCAATTCAATTCAGCATTATAATAAAATGTTAAATGAGCATAATAAAACAAGCTATTTAAATATTTCTATCAAGATATGAATATAAGTTAAAAAACACAGCTATATTGAGTCACTGCAGTTTGATGTTTTAATGAGCATTTTACTTGACTGCTGAGAAAGCATATATATATGCTTGTAAGTAAGCAACCAGGGGACCGCCAGCTTAAAGTCCTCTCTGAGGAACTTGGTAATGAGGATTAATGTGTTACCAAAGGGCATGAGCGCATTGACTTGGTTTCGAACCCAGGACCTCCCGGTTATGAGACCACTGCTCTACCACTGAGCCCTCGAGCCTCCTCAGTCAACGAGGATAAGAGATTTTAAGAGCAAAATCTTACCTTTCTTCTTTTTTTTCTTTCCACTTTTTGAACTCTTGGCTGATGATGGTTTTGATCCTGGTTCATCAAAGGCCGTCCTTACTCGACTCCTTTCTTTTTCTGTCAACATAAAGACACCACAGAGAGAGAGGGAATCAGACAGAGAGACAGACAGACAGAGAGAGAGAGGGAGAGAGAGAGAGAATGACAGAGACAGAGACAGAGACAGAGAGAGACAGAGAGAGAGATGAAACATATTCCTTTGTTATCATTTGAAGGCATTGCTTCATAACAGATGCAAGATGATACAGATTCAGACCATGATGAAATTGCACTGTTCAGCATATGTCCACATATAAAGGAGATTTTTAACTTTTATCTTTTACTTATGATGGACTTGATATAATGTGTTTCAAATTTAATGAGAGATCTTATGTCCTTTTATCAGGAAATGACAATCGGATTCAAGGACAACTGTACGTGTAATATATATCCATGAAAGTAAATTAAAAGAAATCTCTCCCAGAATACTGATAAATCTTTCATACTAAACTTGATGCATAACAGCACCAATCCCCCTGTTTCTTTCTCTTTCTTTCTCCCTCTCTAATTCTTTCTATCCAAAAACACTTATACATCTCTTACTTGTTGTTTCCCTCTCTCTACTGCTCTTTGTATCCCTCCCTCTCTTCTCATCTATATCTCTCTGTATGTCTCTCTCTCTCTCTCTCTCTCTCCCTCCCTCTTTTTAACTCACATATGTTAAAATATCATATTTTAATCCCTAATTCTCTATGCTATCTCTCTCTCTCTCTCTCTCCTCACCCCTCTTCTAATCTCTGTCTCTGTTTGTCTGTCGCACTCTCTCTTCTTTCTCTTTACCCTACCTACCCGCTAACAAGGCTAGAGCTTCTTCATCTGCTTTCTTCATGGCTTCTTGACCTCTGTGATAGCTCTCTGTTTCAGCGTGGTCCACTGCTAGTCTTATCAATTCAGACACACCCTCTGCTTCAAGGTTATTCCCATTCAGGTACACTTCCCTGGGGTGGGGCGAGAAAAGGAAAGTTAGAATTACACATCCTCATATCCAAGTATAAATTGTTATTATATAATAATAAGATGGAAATATAAAGATAATTTGTTAGAGTAAATGGTTCATCATCATCTCTAAATATAAGGATGCACAACGTTTTCTCCTTAGACAATTGCTATGCTTCAATCCCCTACACTTACACATTTCTTAACTTCAACTCTGGACCCAACAAACCCTAACCCTAAATCTAAGCCTTTGACAACAACAAAACAGGTACAATTTTTTTTGTTAAAGGATTCTATTTAAATCTAGTATCTTACTTTTGGCTCATCGATTACACATTAACATTATGTATTCTTCATGTATTTTTGCAAAACTTTGCTTGCGAATATATCATAAAATGATGAACCATTTGTCTCAGAATTTCTTGATTTTTCTAATACCCCCTTTCTGAAACTCCAAAACCAAATAACGTACCCCTTTCTATGTTCGCAAAAATACCTGAACATTAATCTTTTATAGAAAAAAATTAAACTATAATGTGTAAACAAAGTCCATATCAAGGGTTCAGTGACACAAAGACGTAACTCCATATTTTGCTAAAATGAGCATTTGATATCAAAATGTTCAGAAAACTGTGGGCTTTCGAGGAAACACAAAGACTTAACCCAACCACACACCCCATTGAAGTCAATGGCTAGTGAAATATAGATTTAACTCCTTAAGGCCCAAGTGCTCAGTGATACATAAACCACTTTTTCTCAAAATGGCCAAAATGGAATTACATCTTTGTGTCACTGACCCCTCGATATGAAGCTGTACCTGTGGAATTTTGGTTTGGTCATGTGTATGAACCTACCTGATGGCTGTTGTCGAGACGACCTGACCCAGGACCGTTCCACTCTGCACCCCTAGACCACAGTAACACAGACTAAGACTTATCATGGTCTCGTTCTTCAGCAGACCTTTACATATTCCTATGCAGCCGCTGTCACCAATCCTAGAAAGAAGAAGAAGAAGAAGAGGTGGAATAATATTTAAAATCATATTTTAGAAAATCAGGTACAACTACAGAATATCCCACCATACAAGTAACCCTATTGTAAACCTGGGCCGGTAGTCAATTCATTACCAACGTTTGAAATATAAGTATTTTACTAAGTCTTCGGCTTAGATAAAATACTTAGCCAATTCGGGTATTAAGTTCAAAAACTTTGGTTATGTATTTTACCCTAAATTCAAGACAGCTCCCTACCAGACTTAAGCCAATTATTTTGAGGCCTTGATTGGCAGGCATATGGTTTTCTAACGCAGTATCATAATCTGTGCACAATTATTTAACGCACATTTATTGCAATGCATTAATTGCGCATTACTTTTGATTAACCGTCAGATGTCAGAATGCTTATCAGTAAGTATTTTACTTAGATTTTGTCTTACGTATGCAAAGTCTATAATGCGATTGAACACGTGATAAGTAAATTTCTTAGCTTAGTAATAAAGTAAATTCTTACTTATTCAAAGTATTGAATTGAATACCAGTAGAAAAATGCAACAAATACTTGACCTACTCATTATAGTCCAGGGAGAGAGTGGTGATACTGGTTAAGCCTACACAATTCCTCAGGAGTCTCTCAGCTGCATAAGATTCTACACTGCAGTCAATAAGCTCTAGCCTGGAGATGGGGTAGGGGCCTTTCTCCATCATCAAGGCCTGTAGTGAATATTATAAATCATATGAATGTATATCAACAACAATTTTTCTTCCAATAGGTGCACCGTCAAAGCATTTTTTCCCTTTTTTAATACTGTTCACAGGCAGAAAGTCATTAACTCACATCATTTATCCAGATTTAACAACCTTTTTGAAGGTTTATCATTTACAATTAAGAAGAATATGAGTACTGCTTCAACAGAAAACCTAACATAACTGCCATACCAGGAAATTGTTAATGATATCTAATTTTAATCATATTCTTTCATGATGCAAATCCTTCTTCCATTTCCAGTACTACCAGAACACAAGCATACCTCACAATCGTTTCGGGTATAACAGACAGAACTCCTAATACTCACTAAGTTGGCAACGTCGGCATGCTTGAGAGGGATGTCCCACACATGGAGTTCTTTGATGTATTTGAATCTCTCGGCTCTGATGGCTGAAATCAGGGGGTCAAGCTGGACATTGGTCAGTTCCGGGTCCTCAAAGCCAGGGATCGGCTCCAAGATGAACTGATTGACAGCAGAAAAATATCAACATAGTAACTTTTTGGATTGTATCTATCTATGCTTGGGTGTTTGAATCTCTATCCCTTCCTGTCATTTTCTTGTACATCACAAAATCTCTTAACTTTGAGAGTGAGAATTCTGTTTCTGTCTGTCTTCTTCCCTTACCTTTATCCACACGTCTCTCTATAATATATTATTCGCTATGCCTTTTCTCAAATCCTCTCCTATCCATCTCTCTGCTTTATTTCCTTTCTCTTTGATTTTCTTGCTTTAATAGAGCCTGCGGACACTTTCTTTGCATTTATTGCATTTGCATAGGTGTAGGACCACATTACATGTAGTTGAAGAATTTAATAGTTAATTATATAGTTTAATATCACTGTTTTTATTAAAGCACATCACACAATGCTTACAAACAATCCCCACTTACTTGAAAGTTTTCTGTTTTCATGATTTAAGTTTCTGTGGTAACCCTAAAATGATTGGTCTGTGAAAACTCAATTTTGGGGGATCATTCCCAAAATTCAAGACTATCTGAAATCAATAAATAAATCAGTATCAACTTTACCTTGACCGCAAGCCTGTTGTCCTCGAAGCAGTCCTTGAGGAACTTCTTGAGATCAGGAGAGACGACAGTGTTCTTGGCCTGACACTGGGCCATGTAGACCCTCTGGAGTCTTTTGACAACATCGCCAGGGTTCTCTAGCATCCCCTTCTTGCTCTTCTTCTTCTTCCCTTTCCCCTTCCCTTTTCCTTTCCCTTTCTTGCCTGGCATGATGTAAGCTTTTAGTCTGTTATCTGCTTACAGTCAGTGTATGTTTACGGCACCCACGTTTGAGTATCCAGGGTTCCTGAAATTATTCCAGCTGAGAAATATAAAGATAAATATTTATTTGACAAGAAATAATCATTAGATCTACAATTTGAATACACATTTTTTGATTTAGTATAAATATTAGTCCTTGTCATCATTAACTTCGGCGCTAGTGTAGTTTCGTATCCATTTTTTTAAGCAGTTTTTTTACCAGTTTAATATCGATTCTTAGCAAAGGAATTTTAGCCCAATTTTTTACTAGTTTTAATTATAATCATATATTGCATTTTCCACCTGAATTTGGATCACATCCGACATCGGGAAGCCTCCGTTTAGGGCTTCGATGTCGACGTCGTCGCTCAGTACCGTCTCCAAGCTATAGCTCTGCACCTCAAACTGAAACTATCAGTCTAAAATTATGCAAACTTCGCGTATGCTTTATGGTATTACGCACATGCCATAAATTATACGAGAAGCTTGCATAATTTTAGACTGATAGCTTCAGTTTGAGTTGCAGAGCTATAGCGCGGAGACGGTACTGAGCGACGACGTCGACATCGAAGCCCTAAACGGAGGCTTCCCGATGTCGGATGTGATCCAAATTCAGGTGGTAAATGCAATATATGATTATGATTAAAATTAGGAAAAATTGGGCTAAAATTTCTTTGCTAAGAATGGATATGAAACTGCTAAAAAAATGGACACGAAACTACAGTAGCGCCTTAACTTCATTATTATTAATATTGCTATTATCATAATTATCCTCATAATCATCATCACCCTAATCATCACATGTACATGATGTAGATCTACTTGAAAAATACAGAGATCTGTAGCCGACTTTCCAGCCAGGTCTGTCATCCAATTTTCATCTTCCTTCTACATTCACTCCGTCTACAATAACTTAATCTAGTTACTTAGCAATATGACATTGTCAATGTGTCGTGGGTCATTTCCCCAATATCATATGCTGTTTATCATCATCATCATCATCATTATTTAATATTATTAAAGTTCCGAAAATATAACCCAGCTTTCAACGAATATATCACACAAAAACGCTCATGTGGGACCGAAGTAATTTTTGGTCAATTATTACTCCTTCTCCGTTCAGCTTTCGTGTCATTTCTATCTCAAAAAAAGTCCAAAGAGATCCAATTAGCTAACACATATAATCAAATGATATCACACGATCTACTCACATATTGGTTGATGTTGGCACGTTTTCCTGTAGATTAAAAATCAAAATTTATCGGCAAATTTCAAGGCTTTCAAGAATTGTTTATATTGTCGTCAATGCGACCCGATCGACCGTAAGTGGCGCTAGACTGGAAACTTGTTCATGGTCATTTGAATACTCCACAAAGCTAAAGCACAATATTATTATATCCAGCCAACAAGCCGTTCTTGAGGTATATAAACAGAAAATCCCCTTTATTGCTGCCTCGCATCAAAATAAATCTCTAGGATTGATACAGAGGGGCGGATAGAGATACTTTTTATTGAACGTATCCCCTATCCCTTGTTTTAAATTATTTTTTTGTCAGTTCATGAAAGAGGATTGTGTGCTTAAATTCAACGTTCCTTTTGAAAGACATACAAATCGTCGAGGTAAATACTATTTGGCTATATGATCGATCCTCAAATCACTTTAGCCAAGGAATAAAATGATAAGAACTATATATATTTATGTGACAAATACTGATTGATTGCATGCAGTTTGGTCTTCATCCTGATATCACCAGTTTTTGAAATAAGATGCAGAACAATCTCTTTTTACAAAGAAACCAATAATATGCCCTGAGACATGTCGATAACTTAAAGGTAATACAAAGTTTTGGGAAATTTTGAAAATTGGGTGGATAGTGAATCTTTAAAATTTTGATATATTTGGATGCCCCTGTGGATGTATTATAAGCAGTAAAAAAATTAGCCCCTAAAACATTTCTGTTTTCGAGAAAAATTGAATATAAAAATTTACCGGTGCTCCCGGTAAATCGTGATAAATTTCAAATAGCGCCTATGGCCGTACAATGGTAGCTGCGACCATGAAAATCTCAGAATATGTAGTTGGGATATATAATTTCCAAACGGGAATAGCTAATCAGTCGATTTTAGTCAAGAAACATTGTTTCATAGCTAAATTAATATCTTGACCTTGAGAGGGAGATATACAACATAAAGAGTTTATTATTTATAATTTCATAACTTTAGACTCGATTTCAACCGCGACAACGATCAATGTATATTGTAGGAACGCATATGCTTCTAATATGTTAATTTGAACCAAATTTATGACCCCATACCAAAACTTTGTAATACCTTTAATCTTGCCCAAACCTAAAACTAATCATTGTAAACGAACATTCTTTTATCGCGGATTTAAATTGTATAATGAATTACCGATTAACTTATGTAGACTGAACACACTCAATCTAATTCGGCATGGCCTAAATGAATGGAGACTAGATTTTGATGTATAAACTTTTGGTGTGAGCGGGGACAGTCGTATTCATAATGTGATGTAGAGGGTTTGGGAGGAGGTTTTGGATAGTGCGTATGTAATGTAATATTTTCGTAATATTTTGTGTTTATTTCTATGTTTAAATATCTATTTATGGACCTCTAGGAAGATCAGATCCATTTTGATAATGGCTCTGAATAGAGCATTCCAGCCGTTTTTAATTCTTGATTTGTATTATATTTGTAAATTGTATTCTTGTATATAATTATTTGAATTTGTATACGGAAAATAAAACCAAACCAAACCAAACTAAGTTTGAATAAAAATTGTTTAAATGGGTGAAGCTATGATGATTGTATGCTCGCATCCTCTACACATATTTTATTCTTTCATCTCTCTGTCTCTCTCTCTTTCTCACCCTTCTCTCTACCTCATTTTCTTTTAGGTGGTACCCCGTCCCATACCTCTCCCATCTCTCTCTCTCCCGCCCCCTCTCTCTCTCTCCCGCCCCTCCCTCTTTCTCTCTCTCTCTCTCTCTCCCTCTCTGTCCCTCTCTGTCCACCCCCTCTCTCTTTCTTTCTCTCTCTCTCCCTCCCATCCCTCCCTCCTTCTCCCTTTTCTTCCCTGTCCAACCCCCCCCCCCTTCATCACACACACTAAGATACTCAAGTTAACAAAATAGATCTATGCATGTACTTATAATCAAGTGATATGCCTCACCTGAGTTTTATTCATTTCTTTCACATGGATTTGCTTTTAATTCGCTTTGCTGAATATTTTTGATCGTTTTTCTTATTTCGTCTTTCAGGTGCCTTGATAAAACTACCAGATACATAAAGAATGAATTATTTATTTCAGCACTAGTACATTTGGTAATAATGGTAGCAGGTTTACATGGCTTGCTGAGGTTGAATGTTTCATGGCACAGATCACGGTTCTTCCAGTCTTAAATAATGTTCTCTAGTATTATTCATGGAGCACATTTTGTTTACAATCAAGCAGCAAATATTGTTTTTAATGATTACCAAGTCGAGAGATCGCAGTAAAAAGAGGTCATTTAATATCAAAGGAGCACATTATCAATTCAAGTGGGATCTCAATTTCCTAAAACGGAGTCGACTTTTCAACACAACTAATTAAGCCTTTTTCATGTACATGTATTTTCATTCGGGGTAGGGGGGGGGGGGGCAGCCATTTCGCCCTAGATCCGCTTATCATTTCACATTTAAAAGGGGTTTGATTTTTGAATTGATCTGTAACCAATCTCTTGTTTAAAAAACATGTACGGTACAAAATAATGAGTAAATAACAATGATGGATGGCGCCTTTCCTGCTATGCGATTACAGCACAGCTGTTCTCCCGAGAGGCCCAAAAAGAGAAAAATTAAAGTTACTGAATCGTGCAAAGGTCTTGAAAAGTTTAAGGAAAATGACTACTATTTGCGTTAAAAGATATCCATCTCTCATTGCTTGTGCATTCATTTGGCTATCCCTTCATCGACAAAATTGCTTGCTTCATGAAAACATTCCCTTTTCAAAGGAGCGTCTATCATTCACACATCTTACTAATGTGATTAGATTTCATTTTGCGTCCACGTTCACTTGTGCACAAATTGTAGTCTCTAGCCAAATTTCTGGCCATTATGTTAAAGGCTAGAATATTGCATACTACAGCACCATACTTGCCTTATACCACTTGCAGGAATTATCAGCCTATATGTTAAGCAGTTACACACCCACGAAAATTATTATGATCTTGAATATCGGCCATCGCAGGACTGTAGCATACAGGTACATATCTTTTTGCCACGTCGTGTGGCATATTGAGACACTAATTGGTATGGAATCGCTGTACAAAAGCTTGAATTATTTCCGTTGTACACAAGGCGTTATTCGCTAACGCAGCCCTGCGTCATTTACATAATTACACGATGTTTGACGCGGTTTATGCGGGAGAAATCATGCACAAAGTGCTCTCTCATGACAACCGATTTATTTATTTATGTAGAACAGCAATCAATCATATTGAATCCGAAACTCGTCAATTTGAACAGAATTCAGGTCACCTTTAATATCGCAGTGTCGAGGTGTCCCGCTTACGAATTGTTCTATTCAAATTTGAATAGATTCTATTCATATTTGTAAAGGTATTTTTGAGATTATGAATGCAAATGATCTAAGAAAAACATTACATTTGATTATTGGCGTATGCGCTAATTACCTACACAGGTTTAAATAGCGCAGGTAACGACGCATATTGAATGACGTCTCGCGCGCTACGGGCTTTACCAACGTAAAATACTTCCTCCATTTTCAGATATCAAAAATAATATACTATTATACTAAATTATTTCAGTAAAACAATTTGTTCGTATATACGAATATCAACATGATACAACACAAACATATGCAACATATATATGGTAATTTGAAACATTCTATAATCATTTGTTATGTAGAATTATCTTTAAAGTTCCTGTCAGAAAGACGTACGAATGCATAAGGTTTTGCAGTATTATACATGAAGTAGTACATAGATACATAATATACAGCATGGTATATTGATAATCTCAAGAAATGATTTAATACCAGGAAAAAAATAACTTGCTTTTTAGAAGGGAGCTTTTTTTACTGCCTGATTTATTTCATTAAACAAAAACATATTATGAACGAACGTGTCTACAACCCTAAGTCACTCAAATATGAAAACTAATTTAAAATGAACTAAAAGAGAAAATACCCACAAAATTATTCAAGCGACCATTTTTGAAAGATTCTAGAAAAAGCAAAATCCTTTTGATAAAACGAGAACACAAAAAGTAGTTTGTTCTTGAAACAGAAAACAGAGGAAAGGACATGACATTCTCTTCGTGTACCAAGGAAAATTTGAAACGATCCTAAACTTTACATTGTAAATTTTAACAAACTATATAGTGTTTTATGGGCCGAGAGCCAGAACTGGAAATTGGCATGGACAAAGTAAAAAGTTACCACGAAATTATTAAAGCGACCATTTTTAAAGATTCTAGAAAAGAACGAAAAATCCTTTTGATAAAACGAGATCACAAAAAGTAGTTTGTTCTTGAAACAGAAAACAGAGGAAAGGACATGACATTCTCTTCGTGTACCAAGGAAAATTTGAAACGATCCTAAACTTTACATTGTAAATTTTAACAAACTATATAGTGTTTTATGGGCCGAGAGCCAGAACTGGAAATTGGCATGGACAAAGTAAAAAGTTACCACGAAATTATTAAAGCGACCATTTTTAAAGATTCTAGAAAAGAACGAAAAATCCTTTTGATAAAACGAGATCACAAAAAGTAGTTTGTTCTTGAAACACAAAACAGAGGAAAGGACATGACATTCTCTTCGTGTACCAAGGAAAATTTGAAACGATCCTAAACTTGACTCTTAATAAACTATATAGTGTATTATGGGCCAAGAGCCAGAACTGGCAATTGGCGTGGACAAATTAGGAATATGCCCTTTCCTTACCTACCAGCCCCCCCCCCCCCCCCTACCACCCGACCACCACAAGCCCCACTTTACTCCTCCATCGCTGAAGGTTCAAATACACATATATAATCAAAATAGCCTAGTTAGTATGCTACAATCAAATTTAGCATGTTTAGATACCGGGCGAGTCTAACGTGCAGTTCGGCGAGCTTGGTGCTGATATTCCAGAATCGTCTGTTTGGACGCTACTCCTATCGATGCTTTCATCAAGGGCTGTACAAGCCTCACGGACAGCATCTAGACCGAATCTCTTTGAAGCCTTGAAGACCGACTTCACGTCTCGCTGAGATATGGCTATCTTACCGGTGTAGAAATAGTTCAGAACCTTCTGCAGCGTGTCGGGGTTGATCCTCTTGATGAAAACATCCATTGTTTTCGAGCCATCAAGCTCTCTTTGGCAAATTGCTCCAAGGGATGGGCTGTGGACTTGAAGAATGACCCGATGGCACGGGAAATCACGCGTGGCTGTTCGCAGGACAACGTCGACGAGCTGACCCTCCTTGCGAATTTTGTAGAATTCCCGAAGCATCTTAATAGCAAAAGATCGATCTTCAAACGAGAACAGTTCTGATGAAGCTGAACTTGGAGCGTCGTTAGAGGATTCACTACTACTTGCCGATATGCGTCGACTGACTGAAGTAACATGATCAGGTAAATATAGAATACCGACATCTGGATGCTTCCGACCGAGTGCTTCATTGAGGCTTGCAATACCTTCTAAGAGTTCCTTGGACCCGTTGGCCTTAGGACTCGTCACTATGTGATCCTGGAATGGCGATACCTGCGCAGTCTGAGGCGACTCAATCAACGGCGAAGCGCCTAACAGAGGACTTGGTGAAAACAGTTCAGATGTTTCGCTACCACTGAATCCACTTCCACTACTGGACCTTCCACTTCCAGGGTGGAAGATCTGTCTTCCGGGTGCCCGGGTAGGAGTCTTTGATCGGTTTCGGTTCTCTCTCAAAGAGCGGCCCAGATAAACATGACAGGCTTCACCGATCTCTGGGAAACGGAAGACGGAAGCTAGTTCTTTAAGTTTGCGGACGCGGTCTCTGCTCATACCGCTTATTGATCCAGTATAGGCAAAGTCCACCAAGTACTGCATTATGTTCATATCCACGCCCTGCATCTGGATGATCTCTCGACGCGAGATTCGTCCAGATTCGCTAAAAAGCATTCCGCGGAAGTAATGACTGCTGGCAGCCATGACCAGCCGATGACAATGGATCTCGCCGGTCGAGAACTGCAGAATCAAGTCACTTAGTAGGCAATCCTTGCGGAAATCATTGAGTATTCTCATTACATCTGACGCGCGAGGGGCGCCAATCAGCGTGGAGCTTCCGCTAGAACTCACCGTAGAGGACGCACTAGACATACTCAATTGAGAGTTCAACAAGCCTGCCATCTTGCCCGGAGGTGAGACAGGGCTCTGACCCTCGCCCTTCGGCGTCGAGGCCCTTGGAGGGGAAAACTTCAACATTGGGATGCAGTTCAAGTCCAATCGAATCCCGCAATATCCGTTTACCCTGTCGTCGCGATCTAGACTTGTGTCCCTCTCACAGCTCAACCCGCGTCGGTTCTGACACTGCCTTGTCCGACCTGAAGCAGAGGCTGACCTGGAACGACGACTTACAACACGAGCTGATGGAGGTCTGGCCTTGGTGTCCCTACCGGACATGCCTTGGTCACGACGAGACGCCATGATTGAGCGTTATCTGGAATGATATACGAAAATGGGTGGATACAGTGAATGAGGATATTATCTTGACTGTAACATCAATTGAAATGTAAGGGACATAGTCAGACGAAAGAGCATTTATATTGTAATGAAATTGTCTAGAAAATGAAGGTGAAATATTTATTCCACTCCCTCCCGCAGAGAGAGAGAGAGAATGGTACAAAGAACATTGGATAGGAGTTATTTGGGATCGCCACGAATGGCGTAAGACACGACTATATCATGCAGCTTCAAAGAATTAATCAGATACAACGTATTCGACACACGCAGAGGTTAATTCTATGATTGCGAGCATGCAATGCAAGAGTGTATGTATATAGATAGGAGCATGTGACGACTGACTCTTTAGGGGAATTGCATCATCTCATCATCTTTCCTTGACCCCCCCTCCATCCTCTTCCCTACTTTTTCTCCCTCTCTCGTCTCTCTTTCTATCTATTTTTTTTCCGTTACCACCGGAGTAAGGGGGAGGGGGGGGGGGGTGTCCCAGTCCCCTTTAGCTACACCAGTGACCGTGGGTGGGTGCATTCCCTGAAGAAGAAAAAAAACGTCACAATGTAGTGCAACCTCTACATTGAAGATCGCTTCCCTTTCCCCTCTCCCTTGCCTCTCGCTCTCTCTTCACTAATTTTTCTCTCTTTTTGAAAGTTTTTCGATTGGGCATACGGAACCCCGGGCCCCATTGTAGTTGCACCCCTAACCAAAGGTGCATACATTGATGATGCAAGAAAATACGACCATCATAAGTTATGAGGCACAACCTCTTCATTGAAGATCCACATCGCAGCGCGCATGCATGATGAGGTATACCGGTCATGACCGTTCAACACCGTTGTCATGGGGATGGAAGATATCGCGCATTTGGTTTTCCAGAGAACAGAGAAGTTGTTCAGTCAAGAAAGGGGCCCAACAAAAGGTAGGGTATACTTTAATTTCATTGGTCATCATCTTCTTCAGCTCACCCTTCTTCTTCTTCTTCTTCATCTTCTTCAGCTTATCCTTCTTCTTCTTCTTCTCCTCCTCCTTGTTCTTCTTTTTCTTATTTTGAAGTAAACCTTTTTCCTCCCGTTTACCTTTTTCCTTTTCTTATTGATATTCGGCGGATCTTCCTCAATCTTATATTCAAATCTGATATTCGAATCATTCCATCTGAACGTCAAGTTTCAATTTTTGATATTCGCAGTGAAGTAGTTTTTAAACGGTATTTTTTGTACACGTCATGTATTCATACAAATCTCAATACTTGTATGGTTGCAAAAGAATACAGTAGACATATCTTTAATGGTTGTACATGTGTTCTTGGTCAAAAAAAGTTTGGAACTTTGTTCAAGTCATTGATACCATCACTCTTAATATGAATTGTTAAAACACTATTTAAAAGTGCTGAGGAATAACCACTTTTTCAAAATGGTAGAAATAACAATTTTAACATACTGAGGCATTATAAAGATTGAATCAAGCATGTTAAAAGTCTGAATCTACCATGTTGAAAAAGTAGTCGATTCTCGGCCCTTTTAATGAAATTGGAGATTTAAAATTTTAGCTTCGAAATGAAATCAATGCATCTCATCGTCTGTGGAAATAAATATAGAATCGAATTCATTTCTATTTCAACTCAATCTACTAGCTATTCTAAAACCTTTTTTTTTATGTAAAGAGGTATTACCTCTTGGTCGTATATACATGTTTTCCAATTCGAACACTGGCTTTGACTATCATGACGCCACTCCCTCATCCTCAATGAAGCTAAGCAGTGTCAAAGAGACAATGATATAGGAGAGCTGCAGAGTTTGATGCATGGGGACTGTGCGTGGACAGACAGATTCGCCTTGATTATGGTAGATTGGACCCAGATTGGTAGGGGGAAGCGCCGTCGTTTAATCCCATTTGGTTCAATAACCTATCAATGATTGAATGGCTAGTGTAGACTGTGTCGTTTTGGGGACAAAATTCCGGTTATTGGCATTGTATCGCCTCCGGTAAAGGTTATGTAGGTTTCCCAAGCGGAAGGATGCCATGCTGTGAAGGAAATCCTAAGTTACATGAAAATTTATATTAATCTTTCATGTTCATATGGATTTCCCTCAAGAAATTCAATATGAATATGAATTTTAATCTGTATAGGGGCGGAAGTTGGTGAAGACTCGAGGCAGGGATAAGGGAAGTCTTCCCTGTTCACCTTTTCTTTTTATTGGATGAGAAAGGGTTTCCCATGTCATGTATTGATACATACAAAAAAAATTGTGGATAACTGACTTATTATAGTACATGACTATTAGGAAGAAGAAAAAATATATATATAAAAAGGAGACTTTCTTTTGGAGGGATGGGAAAGCTGGAGAAGAAGCCAGTGATGATTTCTCTTCAAAATACCTCAATATTTATTCAATATTTCTTCAATTATATATCAGAACAATAGGAAACTCTTGTGATTCTTCTCAGGAAATGGAATTGTATAGATAAGGGATGCATACACGGTTTAGTCTTAACATACAAAATGTCAGATCGTAAAGATAGTTTTTGATCACCAACATTTTTTTTAAAGCAAGACAATCTTCTAACGAAATTCAGAAAGGAAATGGTGTTTTGGGGCAGTATACTCTCTTCTGTTTTCGACGGCATGCAAGTTGATAAGTTACATTCTTCATGTATGTTGTACAAATTTGCCCTTCCACCTATCTTACCTACATAATCACCATGGTTACTTACACAGTGAAAACACATTAACGAGGCATGTAACCATAGTAACTTAAATGTTCTCAATTTTCATATTCGTGCTTTATTAACAAAACATGTTGTCGACGGAGAGAAATACCGCCATAGTCATTAAGGTACAGGCCTCGGCAATCGAGTATGCTATTCAAATGGTAATGCTACGTTTTTCAAGGTTCGTTTAAAGCATGGCTTGCCATTTCATTATTTTCTATCTCAATCCTAACCAAGGTCCCCCCCCCCCCCCTTTCCAATCTCTCTCTCTCTCTCTCTCTCTCTCTCTCTCTCGTTCTATATGTCCATCCCACCATCCATCCCACACTCATTCTTTCTTAACCTTTCCCCCATTTTCACACTCTTCTCTCACTCCCCTTTCTTTCTCAATTGTCATCCTCTTGCGCTTTGCCTCATGAGAAAAACCTTTTACGATACCTTTGATAATGTTCATTGGAAAGTTTCATCCGATTAAGGTCTCAAACCATGCACGCCACATACTTATGTTTCAGATTCTCTCTTTCTCTTTCTCTCGCTGTCTTTCTGCCTCTTTGTCTCTATATATCTCTCTCTCCGTTTCTTTCTTTCTATCTCCCCCTCTCTCTCTCTCTCTCTCTCTCTGATTCTCTATCTCAATCTATGCAATCTTTTTTTGCAACCCCCCCCCCCCTGTCTCTCTCTCTCTTTCTCTCTCTCTCGACTATTTCTTTCTACATCTACTTATGTACTGCAAACGTCTATATACAATATAGTCAGCCCCATGACGAATACAGTTGAACAAAGATGTACAGGCATATAGCAAACAAGATTATGTTCCAGGTTGGATATGTTTATCAGAATATATTTCATCCGCTTACATTCCCACCACACCATATCTTTATTCTCACAATACCCTTGGACCCATGCATGTTCTATATATTATCAACAGGGGCGTAGCGTTAGCTTAGACATTAAGGGGCACTGGCATCTGGGGCGGGGGAGGGGGTGTCTTACTCGGGGGATGAATTGCGAATAAAGTCCATTGTTAAGTGTGGAAGGAACACGATCGCATAGTTAAGGGCAAATCCAACAGCCTAATGCATATCACATAGAAATTATGTTCTCATAATTTAATACGTCATTGTATTTTTCGCACACTTCATTAGGCGATGGACTGGGCTTATGATTTTTCGAATTTTGTGCGATCGTGTTAAGTATCCTCTTATTTTCATGTTTAATTCACCTTTTCTCAATCACTCGTTTTCTTATCTCTCTCTCTCTCTCTCTCTCTCTCTCTCTCTCTCTATGTATATATATATATATATACATTAATTGGGAAGGGGCAGGTACTTGGCCCCCTTCTCGCTACGACACTGATTGGAAGCACGATCTCCCTGGGTTAGATTACAGCTGAGTGGGTGTAGGCACATAGCGACGAAGGGTATTTGGAGTTCACCCTCAAATCCAAATACAAGATTATAAACCGTATGGCAGGGTACAGGGATGGAGGGGTGTAAAGATGAGACTCGAAGGAGTGTCGCCACTCCCCCACCCCTCCTGTTATCTTGTTTCACAATAGTGCAGGCGTCTCTAGAAAGCTTTGAGGGTATTCAAACATCTTTATCAGATTTGGGACAACATTTCCGAAAGTTTATTCTGAAAAGGGGGTGGGGGAAAGAGGAGGGATGAATGCAACAAAAATATAATTACGTTTTTTAAATTGTCACTCCCTCCCCCCCCCCCGCCCCTTCTTGCGACATCACTGCGATCACTCAATTCTTTCGAAATCAAATGATTCAATGATTTAATAAGTAAACTTCTGCTTTTTATTTCCATGAGTGAAAATTGGAGCCCCCCCCCCCCCCCCATTTTATACACAATAAATGGGGTGAAAACAAATTCAAATTTGAAAAGAAAAATCACTCTAATTTTGCTAATAATGGATTTTATTTGCCTCCATACTTTTCTAACGTAAATTTTCAATTATGATTCTGTACAACACTTTTGGCGTTTTACAAGTTTTGTGATGTTCACCGTGCAATTCCATGCAACACCCTTTAAGCGATCTATCAACTCTTAAGCTATCTATCAACTCTTGATTAAACTCACTTGCCTGTGACGGATGAACGGACAACAGCCGTGAACTTTTATATCAATTATGGACGGGTTAAGCCCAGGGGCGAGTAAAGAATTCCGTTTTATAAAAAAAGGGGAGGGGCTCAAAAAGTTCTGACAAGGGGGGAAATAAATCAATGAATGAATTCATAAATACTGAATATAAGTGGTTATCATATTTGAGGTGCTTTTCGAGGTTAACACATGAAAGTGGACACAAGGACACAAGAACACATGCAATATTGAAAGCACATCTTTTCGTTTGGTTGATGTACTCAAGGGATGTCAAAAGGGGGGGGGGCGACGGATTGGTACTGTCGCCTGTATCCGTCAAAGCTCAATGGAGAGATCCATATAAAGACCATGAAATCTCAGGGGTATTTTAATGCCCCTCCCACCCATCCCCAAATAGAACACTGTCGCTCGAACATTTCGAAGGCGAAGGCCGGACAAAATTTACTTACAAGTTTGCCGACAGAAAATAATGCGCCCAAGCAATGGAATATTAGTATGTCAGAAATTATGTCTATTTGAAAATGGCTTTATCTATCTTTTAAAATCAATAATTAATAGTACAACCAATATGGCTGCCTTGTCTAGACTGTAAATCGTTCATAAATATTTCCTTTTGGTTTCAGGTCACATTTTTTTTTTCTGCCACAAATATTCAAATCAGAAAAGCACGGTATCATGAGACATTATGTGGATTATATTGTGAAACATCGGAGAAGGCGTAATATCCCGTGAAGAAAGGGTTTGCGTTTGACGCGCCTCCATACAATCAAATTATATTCAGATATAAGAAGAGGCATGAATTCTAACAATTGCGATCCTAAGGAAGACTTGACAACTTATGATATTATATTCAACTACATCTGAAATTGTCCAACATTGATAAGATTCGCCAGCAGGAATTTCAAGCAGGGATGCCGCAACCCCCACCCCCTTAGGGACGCCCCCGCCCACACTCCCTGATGTTGATACACTACACCGCTGATCGAAGATGAAGATTGACGCGAGTGATCAGGATATGTTTACTGTCCATGAAATCTGATATTTACAGAGACCAGCCGTACTGGAAAAGGGCTGACTGTCAGTACATTACTTCGTAGACCGTGTGTTTGCTGGGCGCTGGGTAGATGCCCCAATCAAGTGGTGAACATTTGAGAGAAAGAGAAAGAGAGAGAGAGAGGGAGAGAGAGAGGGGGAGAGAGAGAGGGAGAGAGAGAGGGAGAGAGAGAGGGGGAGAGAGAGAGAGAGAGAGAGAGAGAGAGATACAGACTGATGATAGATAGAGAGAAAATTAAATAAATACAAAATAAAGAGAAGAGAGAAGAGAGAGGAGGGAAAAGGGGGAAGGGAGACAGATGCTGGGACCACTTTTACACCACCCCTAAATCATAACATCCTCCATCCGAAATATACTAAATATTGAATAGAATATGATTACCCTAAATACCATCGTGGTTGAGACCTTAAGATATAACTAAACTATTAGTTTCGTCAAAACATTCACTATTTTAAGCAAAGTCTACTAAGGCTACATCACGTATTGAACCCTTTAACGTGATTTTTGTTTCTATAAATTGTAAAGCGAAATAAATACAGTTCGTTATCAGAATGTTAAAGCACAGATGAAACTGTGTCATACCATTGGACCATTAGTTGGTATAATTTTGTTTGCATCATTGAACAAATAAGCATAACTGAATGAACACCGATTCATTAAACTTGAATCAATGTCTTGCACTATTAATAAAATTCTGAGTCACTCTAATTTTTTAAAATTAATTGCGCGTCTCCGCCATTAATTTGATTCCCCCCTTTGCAAACTACATAAGGACCTATACTATTATAGGTATTTATCTTCAGACAAAGATATATTCCCTCTTCTGTGAAGGTCTCGCATAAATGAAAAAAAAAAATTATTGTGCTATATTTGTATTATTTTAAAATGAATGAGTTACATTTGTTCCCCTGTGATATACATATCACCAAACATAAGTTTTGTTATCTTCTCAGCTATGATTTTCCATCATTGAAAACTGAAGGTTTTGTTATTGATTTAAAGGTCTTTCCAACTAGCGCTTGGTGTATAATACATACATGTACAAGTTCACCTGGTACGTAATATATTAAGAATATGGCTGCGCCCATGTCATGCTAAAAGGTTTTACATCATGCCAAGAACATCTTCATTAATGTATCTCTTATTCATTTTCGTAAGAAATATTGTACATCAATAGGCAGGAATAAGTCTCATCTTTCAGCATACCTACACACATATTCTTTGGGGGTGATGTTTCCTTTAAACCGTTTGATAATGTCAATATGATGACATTGACATTGCAAGCATGACTTGTTGCTGTACATACACTAAATAAATAACTGTTATAAACATGGATAAGCCATATGATTATAACGTATAGTCAATAACAACTAAACCTATTGGAAATACATATTGTTACGTTTCGCAGTTGTGAAGGCCTTCTAATGTTAAAACAAAGGGGAAATGGAATTGATTTGTGTAAGAAATACACTTTAAAAAAGAGAAAAAGACAAATGTGAGATAATATAAAGGTCAAAATCACAAGGGGAAATGGAGACTGCTCCCATTTATATATTTAAAAAAAGCAAGACATCATTTATCTTTTGGATACCTTGCGAATACAAAATTATCTATAGCATAAATAGATTTTTTTTCCATCATATCTATAAGTAATTCACTTAGAATAAATGTTGAACAACATTTATAGAAAAAAGGGTTATCACAGCACGCTGCAGAGGTATTGGATTTATGTGGCGATTTTTTTACTTTTAATTTCAGCATTCAACATTCTGATATTCCCTTTTGACGTTAGTTTAGAACTATTATACGTCACTGTCGACTTGGTTTTACTTTCAAAATCAAATCAAGTTTGTTTCTATCATAAAATAATCCTCTCTCGGCTATGGCAATCTAATTATGGAACATACATCTTTTGTTTTCATATAATACCCCGTTACAAGAGCGTGTGGCTGATGTTAAAACCCTTTTCATTTCTACGCAGGCTGATAGACATATTTTGGAGGAATCCTCCGATACATGATTGAATTCGGATTGAATTTGATTGGTACAAGGATAAAATGAGAAATACAACGAGCAGGAAATCAAACTTGCTGAATATTGTAAATGGGTATATAGCTACTTTCTTATGCACAACCAAATGGCAATTACCACACGTGACATTATGTACGAGCCTCCGGTTTCAGCTCCGTGACTGCGCTGTATATATGCACGTACTCTTGCAGATAAATGCAATGTCCTGTACAATTTCTTAGGTCTTCAAGGCTTTGCTTAAGTTTTTTTAAAGGTAATTACACTTGACATTAATTGCAGCTACGGGGAAAAAGGGGGGGGGGGTGCGGCGAATATACGTATACACCCTAATCTTGATGATTTTGTATTCATCATATGCTTTTTTTTAAATGCCAATGGTATATCATGTCAAAAATAGAGAACGATGTTACCCAGTGTTCTTGTAAACCAGAGTAGTTGGTGCATATAATTATACCCCTTCTCAATCCATAGGGTACACGTACATGTACTCTATAACAAAACGTGTTAACAACCATGTCAAGTGGTTTACTGTTTTGCGAGACAGTATTGACTTTATGAACTGGAATAATTATCGACTTTAATCACAGCGACACCTGCAGTCTACAGTGCAAAGATACAGTCCTATATTGATCGACAAAAGCCGCTTAATAAAGACTGGTGTTGATAGCACACACACACTATAGCAGGCTGGTGTAGGAGATGATTAGTGGCGGATCCAGGATTTGCTGTCAGGGGGGGGGGGGGGAGGGCGGGGGGGGGGGGGAGGGGGAGCGGGGGTAGAAAGTCTAGCATAATAGAGGAAGATATTGAAGTAAAACAGTGGCGTCTCCATGGGCACGTACCACCCCCCCCCCCTGATTCGCGAAACCATCTGTCGTGTATTTAATACATATCGGAGTAAAGATGGTGTGTGAGCTCCATTCTATTAATGTTATAGCACATTTCGTTTTAATTCTTTACTTCCTTCCTTCCTATCTTTCTTTCTTTCTTTCTGTCTTTCTTTTTCTCCTACTCATCTTCTTCTCCTTCTTCTTCTTCTTCTTCTTCTTCTTCTTCTTCTTCTTCTTCTTCTTCTTCAACGTCTTCTTCTTCTTCATCATCATGTTCTTTTTCTTCTTCTATTTCTTCTTCTACTTAATCTCAATAGTTAATCTGACAACAATATAGAACAAAAATATACAGACCCATCTTTTTTCCACAGAGCTTATTTATTATATTCATTCTTTGCATTGTAAACGCTATGACGGCTATTGGACTTCCTTAGTGTATAGCGCTATTATTACTATAATTATTATCATTATCATTTTTTATTATTATTATCATTAGAAGTAGTATTAGTAGTAGTAGTAGTAGTAGTAGTAGAAGTAGTATGAGTAGTAGTAGTAATAGTAGTAGTAGTAGTAGTATAGTAGTGGCAGGAGTAGAGTAGTAGTAGTAGTAGTAGTAGTAGTAGTAGTAGTAGTAGACTAGTAGTAGTAATAGTTGTAGTAGCAGTAGTAGTAGAACTATTAACATTAGCAGTTTAATAGTAATTTAATAGTAGTAGTAGTAGTAGAAGAAGAAGTAGTAGTAGTAGTAGTAGTAGTAGTAGTAGTAGTAGTAGTAGTACTAGTAGTAGTAGTAGTAGTAGTAGTAGTAGTAGTAGTAGTAGTAGTAGTAGTAGTAGTAGTAGTATAAGTAGTAGCAGTAGTAGTAGAACTATTAACATTAGTAGCAGTTTAGTAGTAATCCTTTTCTTCTTCTTATTCTTCTCCTTTTCAAATTAGTATTGCTATTTTAAAGCCTTCTCATTTCTTGTCTGAGATTTTGTGTTTAGACTCTTTGTCAAAAGTCCCTATATAATTCCCAAGCATAATTTAATTATAGAATTTTTATTCCTACGCCAGATTTAATCGATGGGGTGGGTATAACTCCTAAAGGAAACCGATTCTGGTATAAATAATGTTTTGATAGCCCAATAAATTAATCTTGAAGATTACAAATTTCCGATGGCTTATAATATACTGATGGGAAAATACACCTATGACGCATGTTTCTTTAAAACGAGTGTTTAGTTAAGTGATCTTAATCAAATTGATATTAGTACGGACAAAGGTCCTCTACTGGGGTAGCCTGAGTAGGTGATATGCCAATAGGGTACTTTACAGTGGTATATTATAGCTACAGGGGGACGGGGGAACGGGGGCATGTGTCCCTTATCAAATGATAGAGGAAACAAGGAGACAGGGAGAAGGAAGAAAGGGAGAGTGGAATGTGACAAGAAGACAATACGACACCCTCCTGGAATTAAATTGGACTCGTCTATTTAAATTTCGAATATAATTCAAAGTCAGATTCTAATAAGATATTTAAATAAAATTCTTCACACAGTAGAATTCTCATTTAAATGAGACAAAACATAGAATTGGATAATTTTAAACGGAACGAAAACATCAACAAAATAAAGCCATTTATCCAAACAAACCTGAACATATCGTATTACATTCGACAAAAAGAATGCTTTCATTTTGCTAACGACAAATAAAACAGTGCAGTTAAGTTATGCCATTCTTTTCGATTCAACCGTAATGAAATCTTTCAAGGTGATAGTGTCCAGCGAGTAAGAACGGTCCCCACCCCCTATGCCCCAAAGCCCCCTCGATATTTTGGGCCTACGCTACGCCCTTGGTCTATATATAGCCGTGCACCTGAGTGCACTTATAGCAGTGTGCAGTGAGAAGGCCACTCACCCTATCGTTCAAACTCAATAATGATCAAAATGTCAAGAGTTAAAAGCCATATCCGATGGATATTAGTTTTCAATAATCATACTATGTTCGAGGTTGCCTTCAACCATACTTAAGAAAGGTTATCCCCACATCTTGATAAGTTATGAGAATGGGATATAATTATTGATTTGATAGAAAAACAAATTGAGATGTTATCAATGAATAATATTGTATGCATTTTTTTAAAGAAAATATGATATGTGGATGGCGTTTGCTAGTATATTGAACACGTTTGTCCTTAATAGCCCTAATCTTCTCCTGCTTCACTCACCCCTTCTCTTTCTCTCCCTATTATGTGATGTGTGTATATTATGTTTAACTCTAACTTATCCGTCTCTCCATCTCTCTTTCTTTCTCTCTATCTCTTTCTCTCTCTCTCTCTTTCTCTCTTTCACTCTCTCTCACTCTCGATTTCCCTACAATTATTGTTGCCGCCCATTCATGTGTAATCACAATTTGATTGGAAATGGTCACACCTTAATCAGCTGAGACTCGTAACATTCCTTCTCAACATGCTGATCATTAACAGAGTGGTCTACATTCTTGACCTTACACCCCCGGGGTGCCATGCAGACAACAACACATGAGATGACATGACATTCTCTCTTACCGTGTTATCCAAGTGAGATGTGAACACAGGCATCTACATGGGGCGCTGCCACCGTATGGAATATCCAACATTTATTCCATTCTTGTTCAGAGGTAGTCCAACCCATTGATTATTTTAGGTCGCATTCTAAGCAAAGACACACTCGCTTGAACACCAAATAATTCCACGTTTAACTATGATCCCGCCATTATCAATAATGTCAACGCGAAAGCTGGAATAACTCATTGCAAGGGTCTACACACCCGTGAATCGCCCGTACATGGTGGTCGTGTACATCAAGTAGTTAATAACATGCTGGAAGGAGTGTATACTATGGAGTACACACAGCTATATGATGAGATACACACACAAAATCACGTTGCTCCCTGCGAAGGGCATTGCATTAAATGGTGCACCTGCGGAAAAGCAAGCATCCATTTCGCTGCCACCGCCTGTGGCTCAAACGCACATGCGCATGTATATTTTGTTTGCAGTGGAATGTTGAAGTCGGGAGCATCTAATAATTGGAAGCTTGTGAAAGATTAGTCGAATGATAGATGGGCTTGGATGGGAGATGGAGCAAGATGAATTGATGGCGAGTGTGTGGATTAAGCCATTTGAAAAGTAAACAACGCAGAGGTCCAAATGAATCCAGGGTCATCATAATTATTCGACCTTTCCGTATAGCGTTCATTCGTGAATGCCTATACATGAATTTGAAGAAAAAATGAAAAAGTATTTTCATTTCACCCTCTTTTAAATCCTAACTATTTGCTTGAGTCAATATCATTTATAGTAGATGGGTTTCTTATATGATTTGCTAGTGAATGAAATGGTATAGTTTGAACGCATTCTTGAATAGCATGCGGTTAATTGTTGCAAAATCGAAACCTGGAAAGTGGCGAAGCTTTTAAGTTTTTGAGGCGCCATAATATTATTCAAGTCTTTTATTTGCCATGAACAAAATCAAAGCATATTATTTTAATTTTTGTTTGCATCTGTTCAAAGAAAGGACAGTCAGTGTAAGCCAACATGTAGGCCTAGTAAAACAAATATAATGCAACATTAATTATTTTCTTTAGGAAAGCCTGTAGGCCTGTAGGGAATATAATAGATGATTGGTTGCAGTTTGCTTTCTCAAGCCATTTTCTCTAAAGCCTTTCTGCACTAGTTTGGCCAGGAGGGACTAGACCTCCCTGTTGGTCACTGATAGGTGGTTATCTCATCAAATCAGCTCTCAACACAAGAAAAAGAAGACCAACAATTGGGGATCAACGGTTACCATTGAGGCATTGTTGGCTTTAAAGAGGGCGCAAGTAGTGCAGACAAGCTTTAAACTGTCTTCATATTCGGAGCATAAGATTTTGTTTTCAGACACATGATGCGGGGAGACGATTGAGCAGACGTGGGGGCGGTGTTCAAATGCATTTTCACGAAGTGCTATCATTCCGTACTGGGCGCCAAGGAAAATCAAATAAGTCAAGTCAAATCAAAATCGTTGAGTAAATTCAAATGAACACTGAATGGAACTCAATGAAAAAGTTTAGGTTAGTTTAGGAACATCAATATAATGCATTTAAATGCCATCACGACCCGCCTCCACAACCCGGCCATATGGACAAGCCAAACCTTGCGTGTTTCTGTTTTATTCAAATATTACCAATGCAAATTTGTATTTCTTAATATATTTCGAGGTGAATTATTAGAGTATCTAGCAAATAAAACCGTGCAAACACGCCTGAGTTATTCTGATCAGATAAGTTAGAACAATATTTTAAAAGACGTTTTGAAAGGGGGGGAGAGACAAATGTATATAGCCTCACGTTCAACCAAGTACTGGCGCCGTACATTGTTAGATAAGTATACATTTGAGCAAATAGGAGACAGAAAAATCATCACGCTCCCTTCTTTCCTGTCTTTGTATGTATAAGGCTTTATGTGTGATGGTGATTTGTTCATTTAAAAAAGGTTTACTTTATAATTTTGATTACGGAAAGACGTTATGAATATAGCATCATAGTATCAAAGTATAATTTGGATGTTAAGAAATCGTATATTATGCACGTGTCAGGAAGTTGGATATTTCAACTACTTTAAAGGTACTATGTCCCTTTTTTCAGGCCAAAAAAAAATGAAAAGGTTAAATTCCAATGACATTTGAAAGATAATACTAATTTAGAACTCCCCTTAAAAGAATGGGGCTTGAAAATGTCTTTAAGTGGGAAAATAACGACTATTAGTTGTCAAATCGACTTAGGAGCTTTAGAGCCAATAAGTAATAGTCTTGATTTTCAGACCATTGTACCACATGGTCGTACGTTTTATGCTGCGTAAATATTCAATCAGTTTAATTTTGGCCATTACAAGAAGTGGGTTATTGTAGTACAAATCCTTTACAGCTCATTTTATGTATGTTATATGTTATTTGAATATAAGGACACTGCTCACGTTTAAAATTCACAGATAGGATATACATGAAATATTCATAATTCCTGCAAAGTTCTACAGAATTTGAGGTTGGCTGCAAAAGGGACATAGTAACTTTAAATATGACTTGAAAATCGGGGGAAAATACGCTTTCTTTGCCCTTGATTTTTTTTTCTCCAACATGTACACAAGTAATGTGTGGGGATTAACTGATAGTTTCAATACTAGGCTGTAACAGAGACATTTTTATCAACTTTATATACCGTCAGTTGCAACGAAGATATCACAAAAACTTGTCCCATATTTGAACCTTTTTGTTATAATATACATCCATCAACATGCCATACATACTTTCCTGATGCAGAAAATGTTGCTCACGAAAGGTTTAGAAAGAAAGGGATTTGTTTGGGTTAAAGTCTTGAAAGTGCATGAGTCATGCATTCTGACTTTACTTTATCAAAGAAAGGTAGAAAACTCATGCAGAGATCATTTACTAGTTTATTTGATAATTAAAACGATTCAAAGTCGAACAATAGCATTGCAATCCGAAGGCATACTGAAGCTTTGTAGCATGCTTCTATTCAATGTTAGTCTTTGAAAAAACTTAGGTATGTTTGGTTGATTTGCAAGGAAACGCGTGACATTAAGTTCACATTCACTACCGGTGCTAATGTCGACTCAGGTTTGTTTTGTGGTTTGTATTGTTCACGCACTTTATTGCCAGTATGGATTGTTGTTCATTAAAAAAAAATGAAATTAGTGTTATATACAGGAAGGGAATTGTATACACGGATACACGATAATCTTACCTGAAAGGCGAGCTGGTGAAGTACACGTATATAATCCAATATATGTCAAAACTAAAATCAAATCTGTTCATTCCCCATTTGTAGTCCAAAACATTTCTAACTTCAAAATATGATCTTATAATCAATTTTAAATCGTTTTAACATCCACAAAGTCAATTAAAAATATGTCATACTTACTAGTTTGCATGGCCATCATGACTTCTGTAGTAGTAATAGCAGACAGAAAGTGAAGCGAAATACAACAATATAATGTAAGAGCACTTATAAGTTCTAGCGTGTGACTCATGTGTTTAGAAAAACGTGACCTAGCAACGCGACACCAGAGAGATTTCTGAGGCGCAAATGTCTGATATTTCGTCATTCGAGAGCACTTCAGCTGACTCGGGTGCAAAGTGGAATGTTTTGACACCAAGAAATCTTGTTTTGACGATTTTACGATTTGACGAGAGAGAAAGTGAAGTCCTTTGACAATGTTTGAATCTCACAGAGCGAATTAGAGCCCTTTGCACTCCAAACTCTTAAAGGAAATGGACGCAAAGTGTGAAGTCTGAAGAATGATAATGTACGTTCCATGCAGAGACAAAAGCATTCGGACAACAGCTGACTTTGTTTGCAAGTCTAACAACAATATGAAGTGTCTGATTGCGCATACAAAAGACCTTTCCCAAGATCACCAAAACAAACGACGGTCATATTTGTAGAACACGATTTGGTGTTTAATGAAGGATGTTCTGTCTTATTTGTCGAAGCCGAGAGTCAAATACTTCATGTACCTGGTATGGTTGTGTTGAAAATTCGACGAGACTGAAGATCTGGCCTCGTAACTACCTGCAGATAACTCCCGAAACTTCTAACCGAGCAGTAAGTTCTAGACTGATTTCTAAAACTGTAGAGGTGCATGCAACATGCATAAATAACAACCAAGTTGGAGTGGGCGTGGTTTGTGCGAGAAGAACTAAATCTGTTCACGTCAAAGTTGATTGGACAAAATATTGTCGGTCTCTGCTACTGGTATAGTGCGAAAATATTAGCTCAGGAACACGGTCAAGTACAATCATATATAGATAACGGTGATGAAATACAAACTTCATGAAGTTGATAACGAAGAAAGATTCTGATACCTCGTACGTGCTCAAGGGGTGGGACCTTGTATTTGAGATTCCCACAAAACAGGACCACTTCACAAAGAAAACGCGTTGGTTCTATTCTCTATTTAACAGTATAAGATGTTGAGAAAATATTGATGATGCACTAGACTTGCACAATGCTGATTTACAAAGTAAAGAAACGCCTGACAGTTCCCAGGTTTTACTCTAGTCAATGGTTGTTGAGTAATTGGTACCAATTTTTTTTTTTTTTTTAATGACAAATACTGGTACAATCATGTGTTGTCAGGCACATTACTGCCTCGGTCCGTTTTGGTCCACCAAGTTTAGAATCCAGACAATGAAATGAGTTCAAAGCAAACTGATTCACGTTGAATAGGTGATATTTCGATTATAAACTCGTGAATGACAACACCTAAAATCTTGGTAATTTGTTTTGTCACTCCGCGGGACTCTTTATAAAAAGCTGTCCCCACAGAAGAATTTTCTAAAATTGCTATTTAAAGATAGATATTGATCATTTATCTGCCAGTCAACCAAAAATGATGTTGGACTTAAACGCTTTATACACACTTTCTGATTTTGTGCAAGCATTTTCTCTTCCTGAATATTATGGATATTCAAAGGCCAGAGAGAAGAGATGGAGATAGAGGGAGAGAGAGAGAGAGAGAGAGAGAGAGAGAGAGAGAAAAAGAGAGAGAGAGAAATGGAGAGACAGGGAAGGGGAGTGAGGCAAAGGGAGAAAATTGTAGATAGTTACCATTTCATCTTCATAAAATTAAATCAGCAAAAAGTTAGGTTCACTTGAGATACAATAACATGAATATTACCGCTTGAAAATGTGATCCTTTCTATTATGTTTTTATTGTTTTATTTTTATGTTGAGGTTTTAGGAATAAATTTGGACATTTCCATTTGAATCTTATGTTGACGAATAATAGTTTGTGCTTTCACGGGGCTGTACACAACAGGCTATTTACAACTTGGACCAATGCGAACGTGACCGCCTGAGCCAATACTCAACATGTAATAAGAGCACTAAACAGAGTTTGGTATATACACAGACGTGGTGCAAGCAGCTTTCCAACAATGGTTAATTTTTCTCCTCTCTCTGAACAATAGTTTTTCGGTACCGCCCACTAGAACCTTAAAATGGAATTGATATTTGAAATATAAACACAGCTCTGTTTACGTTTGACTGTGTCCATGATTATTTATGTCGTGTGGTTGAAGTATGATGAATATCTTATTGTGTATAACGAGTCTTATTAATGTTACATTATTTTCTTCATTACTTCACGATCAAACATAGGTATTGTTTGCACGATACGGTGTACATAAAAGGGTTTATTAATATACACTTGTTTCATGTTTTTGTTCTCCATCATTCCATGATCAAACAATATAGGAGAACTTAAACAATACTGTTTGCATAACGCAGTTTGAATAATGGGATCTTATCAATGTCACATTCATTCCATTATTTCCTATCATATAGTATCGTTTATACAATATTGTTTTCGCATTAACTCTATTCGAAAAAAAATCAAATAGAAACTTAGTGATAGGTAATGACTTTCATTCACTCACACTCTCCGTGAGAAGAAAAATAGGTAGAACAGACATTATTTTGAATAAAACAGAGTGGGGACAAGTTAAATGATGCTTGAAATGACTGCAATCAGTAATTCATTTTTAGTTAAAAATAATTATTAAAAACAAAAATTAAGTAAAATATCGTATCGGTATTATTGATTTAGCATAATGTCCAGCTTTTGTTGATAAGTGACTTTAGATTGTGGTAATAATACTCCAAATAGAATGATTGATATTGGGTCTTTATCATAGTAAACACCTCATTAAAAACATTTACTGTTATATAATTATGTTTTTGCTCAAATACTTCTTCATTTATCATCATATCTAGATTTCGAATAATATATTTTCCATTAAAATCAAGGCTGTGTTTGTTCAAATAGGACTTTGAATGACCTTTAATGATGACTGTAACAATCAAATATGGCAGAACTGCATTAATATATATGATTGTCATTTATAACACTGAACACTTCATTACACATCTTCTAAGCTTTTTGCTCGAATTCTCTAATAAATAACAGTTTCTCACGCTGCCCATATTGTCAATTATTCTTCGTTTGTAGGGGGCAAACATCGACAAAAGACTTGTTTGTAGTAATCACCTTTTCAGAAGTACATTTAGAACAAGTGCACTTTGTATAGTGTTTTCTTCTCTACGGATTTTCTCATGCTTGTCCGACAATCCTTTGTAGCTTTTTATTCCCTTCCTGCTTTTTTTTAGCAGGATGTGGGCAGAACATAAAGAAAGGTTGGCCTTGCGAGGAAGGGAGGGAGGGAAGAAGGTTGGAAGGAGGAGAGGGGTGGATATAGGGGAGGGAATAAACGAAATAAGGGCACATTCGAGAAATGTAGAGGGCGTTAGAGATAGAGCAAGGAATAGCATACATCGAGATGTCGAATTAGATTGATTTTTTTTAATTTATTTTTTTCTCTTTCTTTTCTTTTCCCTTCTTTTTTCTCCCTTTTTTCTCCATTTTCTTCTCATCTATCTTTTCTTTTTAAAGCTTTATTTTAACCAATATCAGGTGCATCTGGTCGGGTGTGGGGAGGAAGGTCTGCGGATCACAGTTATTTGGTTAACTTTTTCCATACCCGGGCAGCTCGACCAGATGCACCTGCTATTGCAATATTTATATATGCTTTCTATTGATTTTTTAATCTCAATTCATGTTTGTTATATTGTTGTATTATGTGACTTGATTTGCCAAATAAAATGATAATAATAATAATAATAAAAATTGAACAAAATAATAAAAAAGAAACATAACTGAAGGCAAAGAGTAGAAAATGTATATACAGAGAAATAAGTTTGAATAGCCTGTATACCTGCCGAAGTTTACATTCAATTAATGTCCTGTCAATGCAATTTTATTTCCCGACATCACCCTTAACAGCTTTTCCAGAACAACCGATGTCTGGGCGTCATTTTCTTTTCAATTACAAACGTAATTTCTCTCTTTTCACCTTCTCATTCAAATAAAGATTAATATTGTGGCCAAATAATATCTGTCGGCAAATTAATCAACTGTGTTGTTGAGACCTTTGACATATGGACGCGATAAACATCTTGACTGAACAATACAATTAAACAACATCATTACGAGATGCACTTTCCCATCTTGTTTTGTTAGTCTTTAACAAAAACACTTTTGTATAACAAGCTCGAGGTGTATATTTAAATGCAAACTATAACAAAACTAATTACACGTAAATGGGGAAAATTTAATGATATCATAACTCTTTTAAAGATGGTTTAAACAAGGACTTTTAAGCAATGTCTTAACCTTAATTTGCGGGTCGGTTCAAGAAATTTTAAAAATCCACTGTTTAGTTGCTAACGAACGTGGATCGTTGTGCTTTTTTGTGGTATCAAACCGTTCACCTGAACCTTTTAGAGGTTTTAAACTATTACTATTGTTTAAGCAGCCCTTATACTACACGTATTTGGTCGAGCAAGTTACATGAAAAGCTTGAAGTTGCAAGGAAAAGGCGTTTCACCAAATACTCGCTGGATTGGATTGAATTAAGAATATCTTTATACTATTTAAATGCACCTTAATCCAAATTTAGAGTATAGAACATGATTATGTACAATTTTGACCAAAATATTAATCGACAATTGGAATAATGAATAAATATCACATGATACCAATGTTGTCTATTTAGTCACGTGACTAAGGCGTGCTTTAATTTAATAAGTGGTGAGTTGACACAAAGTGACAAAACAAGACATCAACCAAACTAACATTATTACATTGCACAACATTGGTACTTGCATCAATCAATCATTACCTTCATAATTCTTTCATTTTGAATACACATTATATCCATGAGCTGCTACACGATTCTCTTTCAGAACAAATAAAACAATATACAAAATTATAACCTCAGAGGCAAGGTGGGTAAGATTGAAGCAAAATAATTTCATCATTTCATTAAGAAAAAAAAAAAATTGAAATTATTTGGCGAGAATATAAATTTGGCCTGGTTTGTTTCCACATTTTAATGGGTTTTATAAGCCTTTATTATCAGATGAGATCTAATGATTCCATGTTGATAAATATCACGGCGAAGAAAGAAATGTATGTCTTGAATTCCCTCCCATCATCTATTCGCAAAATTGAAAACCTGGACCACTTCAAAGCTTCACTCAAAACTCACATCTTCCTTCAGACATTTAAATGCTAATTTTATTGGAGGAGATTGTGCCTTTGAATGTTTTTTTAAACAGATATATGGCGCCATACAAATGCTGTTCATCATCATCATCATCTTGAGGAGAAAAATAAATAGGTAAACAATTTGGCATTGGCATTGACATTGGCTTTTAAAGTAAAACGTAATTTAAATAAAAAAACTATTCAACTGCTATTCAGTGTACCCCCAAAGACCTAGAGGTTTTCAACACGAAGGCCAGATTCTCTGTCGTCCACTGGACCAGGCTTGTTTAGTGAAGCAAGAAGAAGAAAAAGAAAGGGGGTAAGCTTTATGTAAGCTTGGGGTTTTTATGAATAACAGAATAACAGAGACTGTCCTAAAATAGTCCTACATTAATAGAATAAGCACAGAATGATAAACCATTATTTTCAACTTACCGATTGTCAATTATGCAGGAACAATCTCATCAATGCCAAACTTTTGCAACAACAAACCCTTCAAATATTAGTCAATGATTTGATCAAATTTACGCAAGTATACACAAGTATAGATGATGCAAGTGTAAACCTTTTGGCACTAGTTCAAACATAATGACACACTGTATAATCTAAACCATGAGTCATTAACTCTTTTAGCTGTAATTATAGACTTTGCCCAGCCTAGACATTATATCACATAACAGTGATTAGTGGGCCTGTATCATAAAACAAGTATATGTGTACTTCCAAGAAATGATCACATTTTCTTTTCTCATAAGACAAACTACAGTTTGAAAGATGTCAATACAAATCATATTCACTCCATAATACATGTAAAACATGTTGAGTTCTACTTGAATTTAATGCACACTATTGGTAATAGTTAAATGAAATCATAGATATGTACCCCTATTTCAGGTGATTGGTCCATTTTAACACGTTGACCACTGAATTCTCTCTTTCCAATTTGTGTAATGCAGGAACACTCTTGTTCCTGTACGCAATGAATTAATTAAACATGTTCACTAATACGTAAGTTAACTAGACAATGCATAAAATTAATTACAAAGTTCACAATGAAGCTTTGTTTAAATATAGAAAGCACACTTTATGAATTGCACATAATCCTCAAACACATGCAGTACTTTTTCATTTGAACTGCTACAAACAAAATAAAGGAATGTTGTGATACAAAACTATACAAAAAAATATAATAATCAACCTAAAAGGTGTAGTGTCAATTAGAATCAATAGCTTTTGATAAGCAACAATAAAAAAAATATATAAAAAAGGAGAAAAAAAAGGGAGAAAAAATAAGCACTTTATGACAATATTATTGCACCACATAATTATGATTCTTGTGCCTTCTTCCCAGGGCATTTTCACAGTAAATGGTGGTATAATCTTCAAAATATTCCTATATTTCTAAAGTTTTAACGTGCATATCAAATGTAAGAAAGTAAATATATATATTTGGGGGCAAATACTTTCTGACGAGGGTAACAATAAGGGTAATAAATAAATGTATTTAAAGGGGAAATTGGGTTAAAAACTTATTAATTCCACATTCATTATAAAGTAGTAAAGACACATGTGTTTGTAAGTGAGGCACAGCTAATTTAGAATTATCGAATATCAATATACTGTCTATCCTTCTTTAACTTTCAAAGCAAGGCTTATGGTATTTTGGCTGCATAATATTAATCGATAATTATTATCTATTTCATTGCATCAATAATACACATTATTATCTATTTCATTGCATCAATAATACACATTATAAACTATGAATTAATATGAGTTCATGACTAGTACTGAATAAAAGACACCATAAACTAGCAATGCTACATGGTATACAATAACATGAAATACAAAGAAACAACACAAACAACAATAAGAACACATAAATCAATAGATTTCAATTCCTTATATTAAGTTCTTCACTACATACAAAATAGTACACAAACATTGTGATATTTCACATATTCTTTATAACATCCTATGATGCACCTGAAAAGTTGACTAGGAATTTTTTTGGAATGTATACTAAAATAAAGCTACTTACACAAATCTTTACTTTGCCTTGCAACCCTTTGACATACATTAATAAATTCATTTTGAGTAAGCACTACATGTATATTGTATCACTACAATATAGCAGCAAGTGTATTTAAAATGCTGTATAAGAATAGCGAAGTTGGGGGCCATCTATATCACATTATAAAATTTACTACTATCAATTTTATATTTTTACCATTCTAAACATGAATATATAACAAACATTTCCAGATAGTGTCGTCTAAAATTGAAAGAACATGAAATATTGTGGATATAAAGGCGCATGTGTACTTGTATACATATACATTTTGTATTTCTTAAAGGGAAAGTCCACCCCAGGATTTTTTTTAGCTGACGATATAGACCTAATAATACCATGAAGAATGATACAAGTCTCATTAAAATCCATGATCACATAACGAAGATATATCGACTTTTTTATCGAAAATCAGCCGCCCCCCAAATGCAAATGCGTTACATGGGCATGAAACGATCGCCAAAAAATAACCGATAGTATCGAAATTGTGACGTATGTTGCGAGCTGCCTTCTTATTTCGCAGACATTCACTTTCGCTTTCATTCATGATTGGTCGTGTCAGTGCGATAACAGTGTACCGCGAGCGAAAGTGAATGTCTGCGAAATAAGAAGGCAGCTCGCAACATACGTCACAATGCGATCGTTTCATGCCCATGTAACGCATTTGCATTTGGGGGGCGGCTGATTTTCGATAAAAAAGTCGATATATCTTCGTTATGTGATCATGGATTTTAATGAGACTTGTATCATTCTTCATGGTATTATTAGGTCTATATCGTCAGCTAAAAAAAATCCTGGGGTGGACTTTCCCTTTAAGATACGTACTGATTTACAATTAATAAGATCCACAAAATCATGAAATTACCTTTACGAGTACATGTATTTAACATCCGTCCATATAATAAATATGAATGAGTGTCGCTATATTAAATTGGCAACATATCAGTACTAACATTACCTTATGAGATCAAGCTACTTTTAGCACCTGTCTACCCTTATGTGAAAAGATTTAATGATAAATTGTTAATCACATAAACCTATCAGTACATATCACCTTGAGTCATTCATACACTTTTAAGAATAAATGTCTTACAACACACATTTAAACGCACATTTCTACGATCTATATACCGGTATTCTACATTACATGAAATGTAAAACATACTTCTACTTCTACGACGATACTCAGCAGGATCCATAAGTCAGGATGTGTGTCTCATATTCGATGGGACAAGAAAAAAGGAACTGTTCGCATTTGAAATATGACCTTTGACATGTCTTGCTTGACCTTATCTCCGTTTAAACCACTCCTGAGTCTGCTTTAGATGACGTCTCTTCATCTTCTACTATTTGGGTATTGCTTCTCTCTCTGGAGTTGGATAAATCCCCATTCTCTCCGCTCGCCCCGAGCTCGTCAAGTTCCTCGGCTGAGATGTTCGTACTGGCGAGACTGTGGCATCAAAGGGAAGATGGAGATCAGTGATCGGAAGTGAGAGAGAGAAGGAGGGAGGGAGGGAGGGAGTGATGGAGTGAGGGAGGGAGTGATGGAGTGAGGGAGGGAGGGAGGGGGAGAGGGAAGGGGAGGGAAGGAGGGAGAGAGGGAGGGGGAGGGAGGGAGGGAGAGAGAGGGAGAGAGAGATAGAGAGATAGAAAGAGAGACAGAGAGAGACAGGGACAGAGAGACAGAGAGAGAGTGGGGAGAGAGATAATTAGATGGTAGACAGATGTAGTCAACCAGATTGAGACACAGCTAACCCGGGCCCTGTCTTATAAACAGTTGTGATTAATCACAAGTCATTTGCAATGGATATCACTCGTAACTATTGACATAAGAGATAGGAGAGTGTAAAGTTGTGATTGATAAGAGGACTTGCCGTTGATACAGTCAAACCCTCTTTAGTCACCACCTGTCTACAAAGACCACATTTTTTTTGTTTCCCTTGAAAGTGGTTTCTCATTGAAACATGTACTATAAAAAACTGTACAAAAAGACCACCTGCCTATAAACACCACATTCTTTGTTTCCCTTGAAAATGGTCTCTCATTGAAACATGCTAAAGGAACCTGTACATAAAGACCATTGACCTGTCTATACAGACCACATTTGTTGTTTCCCTTGTAAATGGTTTCTCATTGAAACATGTACTAAAGAAACCTGTACATAAACTTAAAGACCACCTGCCTATAAAGAATACTTCTCTTGCCTCCCTTGACTGAGTGGTCTTTATAGACAGGTTTCACTGTACTTACACTTGATCTTTCCAGTGTTGGCATTCTTTAGTGATCTCATCCACCTGATGCCTGAGCTGGCTCCTCTCTATGTTCATCTGAGCAAGGTGTTCAGCAAAGTCCACAAACTATGGTAGTCCGGAAGATAAATAAACAATGAATAAGAAAAAACAAACATGTATGAAAACTATTATGACATCATGCAAAAGTTTGTGAAGCCAGGTAAGATTAAAGCCCACAAAGAAATGCAATTATGCTTACCGGTATGTGTTATCTGCTATACAAAAACATTTAATTATTATTATTAGAATTATTATTATCATTATTATTATTATTATAATTAGCATTAGTATTATCATTGTTATTATTAGAATTATCATTATAATTTTTATTATTATTACTATATTAGTATTATTATTATCATTATTATTAGTATTATCATTATTAATATTATTATTATTATTACAATTATTAGCATAAGTTAGAAGACCTTTATAAAATGCCATTCTATGGCAGAATTTTTCTCCCTACAGGATTTGTATGATTCACAATTTTGTTTAGAACAAGGAGATTACGTATCCCAATTTTTACTGGTATAAAAATTAAAAAATAAAAGAATAATATTTGTAATGTATTGTACATACTCGCAAGCCATTTGTAGCATGCTATAGTTGTATGCATACATGCAACTTACTTGCAGCATAGAATAGATAATACATCTTTATAGCGCTGGCAGAAAAATTGTTGCTAACGGTATGATTATACTGATTTTCATGCTTGCAAACTCTCAAGGCAAGGAAAATATCTATAAATATCATCTACATGTACCTGTATGAAGAAATTCAATACGATTGATATTCTGTAATACATGAAACCTAAAAAACGAAAAGCTTCATGTTTCTTTAGATGTACACAGTACTATGTAGATACATGAACAAATAATCATGTAACAAGTTTGAATTCAATGGACTTTTCCTGTACATGTATGTAATATAAGTTTATTAAAAAAAACATAATCAACTTGGTAAAGAAAACAAAATAAAAGGATAAAACACAAACATTAACATGGATAATAAAAACATGCTAAAGTTACATATACTTGCTGATCCAATGCATAAGCATGCTTAATATGTTGAGCTGTATGCAGCATTCAATTATTTTTCCAAGGAAGATAGCATGCCATATGCCTGCCTAAAATGAATATGGTTGTATATATGAATAATGGCATGATGAAAATGGATTTATCATGAGAAAGGTGAACATGTCTTTTTAGTTTCTGATGTATGAGTGGCATCTCATGTTTCTAGACTCCCCTTGGAATTTGTCAGTAATTAGAGTGAATTTTGATATTTAATTATCACTGCAGCAAGCAAAGCAGTTTCATCTGGTTTCATCTGGTTTAATCTGGTTTCATCTAGCAGTAAATTATCTTTATAGCACCTTAGAGAGTGAGCTGCAGTTGCCTCAATTAGTATCATCTTGTATCTGTCACTTAAAAGGTAATTCAGACCTTGTTGGAGACCAGCGCTCATCGACATGCAGAATAATGGTTATCATGCTATATGCTTTTAAGATCGCAATGGCCATGTAATAATAAAACACCACTTACAGGAAACATGAAAGGACATCAAAAATTGAAAGAAGGTGAAAAAGAAAAAAAAATTATTAAACTTGAATTGATACAAGGGTAAAACAAAAAATAGTTGGATACAAAATCTTTAACCCCCTTCTGTGCCATTATATAAATTAAGAGTTATAACAGTAAATGTACATGAACTTTCCACAACCAAATTTTGAGTTTGGTAAAGTGGTACAAAATATCATCAAAAAGTACTTTTGGAAGTATCAAGAAGAAAACCCTCCAAAGTATTATACAGAACTTTCAAGAGTCAATATTTAAAAAAATAAAAAAAATAAAAAACTGTTTCCATGTTGAATTTGACACTAAATATTTTCACAATGCAAGTTTTTTTTCTTCTTCAGTTTCAAGGACAATTGTCCTTTAATCAAAGTACTGCAACATAAATAAAAGGTTGCTTCCTGATATGGGCACAAAATTGGTTAGTAGATGGTAAATATATTCATGTACAATGTGCATATTGGTATACTTCTAAATGAATGATATAGTACTTTTATTGCTGTCATCCCCAATTGTCTTCTCAATATAATGAAGAACAGGGGGGTATTTCACAAAGACTAAGATCGACTTTAAGTTGGACTTAACTATGGCATGCCGTTCATGCCACTGTTTGCTCTCACTATTATGATATTAGATTTTTTCCTTCAATATTGAGTTATCAAAAATGTAAAATCTGTAGATTTGTACGTCCCTTGAGAGACCAATGCCAGTAAATGGTAAACAGAGGCATGAACGGCCTGCCATAGTCAAGTCCAACTTAAAGTCGATCTGAGTCTTTGTGAAACACCCCCCTGGTGTTTGGTGAGAAAATGACCACTTGGTTAATGAATGAATCCATGGGTTAGTAATATCAAATAAAGAACTACATGTAGACAATACTGCTTGTTGGAAATGAAAAGGTTAGGGTTATGATACATTTACAAAATTATTTCCTTCATTTTTGTTCAATCATCTATTTTATTCCAATGGCAGCATAAAGATACAACAGGAGAAGTTTGAAATGAGGAGATACATACAAGAAAAGATACAATACTACATCAATGATCAATGATCAATGGTGTTCTATACAAAATAAAAGTGTTAGTACATGAGTATCTGTACGGAAAAGTAGTTAAGAGAGACAGAGATGTTATTTAAAACAAGGGATATAATTAGTGCCACGCAGAATGAGTTTAGAAAGTTCAAAGTCTAAGAAAGTTAAACACACTGTATGCCACGACATCATATTGGTTGAACACTTTAAAACACTAACACTTTAAAAAAGAAGTTAATTTACATGTTCATGCAGCTGGATTTAATCTCAAGTGAATTTTTTTCAAAATTCTAGCATTCTAAAAAGCATTCTTCATAAATGGGTACTTTTATAAGATGTTATCAACATGAAAGTACATGTACTTTGTAGTAGAGACTACAAATTATTGAGTCGTCCTAATGGGGGGGGGGGGGGGAGTGGGGGCATAATGATTATGATGATGATGATGACGGTGATGATGATGGCGGTGCTGTTGATATGAAATCCATAATGACACAAGATGAAATGTAATGATCAATTTATTATTTTCCTGCTGACTTACTTGTACACCAGCACGCTTTCCAGTTTTCTTCATTTTCTCCTAGATTAATTTTACAAAAAACATCCACAATATCATTCAGAAATGAAGGTTAGATTAGCTTTTGTTTAGTTTTTCATGCAGAATAAAAACTCAGGCGATGGCGTATGAATGCTATATTCTAGACTAGATGTGCCATATGCTTCAATTGTATAATGCTGTTTAATAGTCTCTACCACATAGGCAAAAAATAGGCAATTTGAAATGACTTTTAATGAGAGAGTGCCTGACTTTATTTACATGTGTTGCATAGCACTTTATTTTCCCATGGAAAAAAAAAGTTACCAAATGATTCCTCACACAGAAAGCCCAAAGCTGTTTATCTAGAAGAAAGTTAATGCCCAAGTTTTTTCTCAATCTCAATGTATATTGAGTCTACACAAAATTTGTCAACAGCCAATCAAATGCAACAATTTCAGTAGCTTGTAACAATCTTTGCAGATGAGTCATCGATACTAAGGTTTGTGAAACTGGTACCAGGGTACTCACATTGACGGCTTGCTTTGCTCCTTTCTGTGCTCCTTTTTCAATCTGTTGCAGTTGCTCCTCCTCCACACCGGTCTCAATCAAGGTCTCCCTCATCCTGGTCTTCTCCATCTCATAGTCCTCGTTCACCTGCTCCAGCTCAAAGCGATGTCTATTTAAAAAAAAAGTATAATAATAATAATAACAATAGTTCATTCTTATAGAACGCTTTTCAGGACCACAGGCCCTCTCAAAGCGCTTTACAGATATATATTATTACCCTGGTCATCGGATTCAGGCTTACCCGCACACAATGTATGCACATTCTCCACTCCCTGGGGAGCATTCCAGCCAGGCGTCATATTGAACAAGCACACACTTGCTCATCTGACACATTAACTTTAGCATCCTACCGAGTACCCATTTTACACCTGGGTAGAGAGTGGCAAATGTAGATCAATGTCTTGCCAAAGGATATTAGTGCTGCAGCGGGACTTGTACCGCGGACCTTTTGATCCACAGTCCAGTAACATATCCACTCGACCACGACACATCTATATTGAACTTAATAACATCAACTACAAAATGGTTCAATTCTATGTCAATTTAATAATGATTATGCCCTATATATTTTTATAGTTGTAGCAATGAGACATGGGTAAAACAAAGAATAATTAATTGGCTTGACATCACAAACTGGAAAGAATTTTGCTAGAGAGAGCTAATAAGAAATGACCATCAAAGAAGATGTACATGTACATTGTAGGTGCACAGCTGTCGGCCCCAGCACAAATTGCAATCTCTTCCTTCCTCCCTCCCTCCCTCTCTTTTTCTCTTGCCACTGTCAATGTCTCTCTGTTTTGTTGTTTTCGTTCAATTTTGTCTTTATTTCTGCTTCTTTACATCCGTCTTCTGTGTTACACTAGGGACTTTTAGATTGAGTGGACGAGAACACGACGAACGCCGACTGATCATGCGTGTCAACGTACTCAACTGCCCATGTTGACTACATTTAAAAATCTTTTAGATTGCACTCGACGATATACATGCATGCAGGAACTATGAACATGACGGACAAAGAAAGAGGACAAAATATACAGTTCCTCATTCTACCCTCAACAATTGCTGTGGTAGACAAAAGAACATCCCTTCACTGCTATTATGTAAAAACCTGTTCTACATATTTTAAAATAATAGCAGGGAAGGGATGTTCCTTTGTCTACCTGAGGAACTGTATATTTTATGCGCACGCGGCATACTAGTACCTTGAGCATGTTTATGTAAAGGCTCTATATAAATATCAATATGTATGCATGTACTAGATTTAGGAAAATCAAGGTTGACGCATTCACGATCGCCGACTGAGACGACGTGACGCATGCGCAGTGCCTTAAAATGACGTCACACGTTGCAGTCAAAGCTGTCGACGTGCAAATCTAAAAGTCCCTACTATCTCTGTCTTTCTGTCCGTCTCTCTTTCTCTTTCTTTCTCTCCCACTCTCTCCCAGCCACAAGGCTTGAATACTTACTGTCTTTCAACATTCTGCAGCTCTTCATACATCTCATCCGCTTTTGTCACTGCCTGGTCCCTCACCCTCTCTGCATCCCTCAGCTCTCTCTCCAGCCTTGCCAGCTCCTCCAGGAATTCATCGATGGCCTCTGTGTCTTCATCGTCACTTGCGGACGATGCCCCACTGTCATGATCGCTGTCGGTGTTGTACGTGTTGGCGCGGCCCTGGGCCCGGCTGGCCAGCGTGGCGGAACGGGTCATATTCATAGGTGCACCATTGCTCTGAGGAGGATGGACAATAAAGACTTCTGTTAACCCATTAACTATGGGAACCGGTCAGTTATGTACTAAGCCTATGAGGATAACAGAATTCAGTTGTTAACTGTTGATGTTACAGAAATAATTGGAAAGAAAATATGTATCTTTTGTTTGTGGCATAAAAAGACCAAATTACAAGGAGGAAATTTTTCACTAATCATCTTCTAGTATAATAAAACTATTACAAATACCTAAAGTTCCAGTAATTCTTCAAACAAAACTGAGGTTCATCAAGGTTTCATTTATAACTATATTTTATAACTTTTCAGGACTCCTCAATCCTCCCTCTCTCTCTCTCTCACATGGTGCACCTGCAAGCCTACTGTATAACTATATTTTAATCATCTCACTTGTTAAAATGTCAAGGAAAATATATAAAATACTCTTCCATTTTTTTTTGGAAGGTGAGAATATACATGTACAGTACCAGTCTATATGGACAGTACATGTAGCATTTATGCCTACTAAAGTTACTGATAAATTCAAAGCGAGCTCAGATAGAAATGAATAACTTAAGTAATTCATAATTCATAATCACTGAGAAAAAGGTATTCATTATCTTGATTCTAATTAGCATTAATGTTCTAAAATTCTGCAATGTTGTAATTGCTTTGTTTTCTTGCCTGTAATTCCATTGTAAATCTTTTTCTGTTGGTGGTTACAATTCACACAAACTAAATGAGCCTCCTGTGTTTGCAAGTGAATATATAATCATCTTCCCTTTCAAGTTGTCTTTATATAAACGGTAATATTGCACAAATTTATTTGGATGAAACGTGTAATGTGTTCATCCAGGAAACATAAAAAGAATTAGTGTTTTTGAATTGTTAGTATAAGTGTGGTTATTTTGTAGTGTTAATACCAATACTTGTGTAAATAAAAATGTATGATGCTAATATTAGTACTTCAATATATATATACAGGTATGTGTATTAGAAATGAAAGAGAAATAATTCCAGATGAATATTAGATGAATGTTATTGATTGAATACACTTAACGTCAGTTTCAATTAAAGTATATAAATGGCGCATGCCAATGAGTTCATTATACGATATATCCACACTGGAGTTGAGACTTTATGCATCTAGTGTACCAAGCCTTCAAGCTTTGTATGATAGGTGCATAAACAGCCTCAACAAGAGCTGATAGATCATGTAATGAAGGAATGAAAACATGCATCATTTGTTCTATACATTGAAACTCCGAGATCCTTGTTATTTGATATAAAAATAATTAATTTCAAGATTGTTTTGTGTCATTATCGCTGACAAGTAAATCAAAAGTTTAATGGTACTTTAGGGAGCACACAGAGGCTAGCGCACTTACCTCTATACATGTTTACATACAGTGCTACGCAAGTATTAAGGCCCACACACAGAGAAAGCTTAAATAAGTACTCCTCCCCCGAAGCAAAAACTCTACATGAGAGTAAAAAGAAGTCCAACTATACAAATTATACTACATCCTAATCTGCGCTGTATCTTGTATCAATAGCAATAATGTATCAATAATATGAGAGCTCCTTTCTACCTACAATGTACATAATCTGCTAAATATAAATACTGACTATATAAGATAAATATTTGCTCAATCAGAACTGATATTGAGCAGAAGCTGCTCCTCAGACCCAGACATATTAAACAGAAAATGAAGTTGACATTGAAGAAACAGAGTTAATAATATATTAAGAACTTATCCCAAATCTGAAGGTAAGGAAAGAAGGAGAAAGGGAATTTAACCAGAAGATGTGTTAAAACAAAGAAGGAGCAAAATGAAGTACATAATTTTCCAAATCAAAGAGTACATACAAGGATAATGAGAAAGAGGGGGCGGGAGTACAATAAAAGGAAAGCATGGAAGGATATTGAGCTAAAATACAAGCAAACTTTCTTCCCGAACACCCCTCGTTCCTAGATGTAAATGAATCTTTCTATACCACACCCCTCATATCTTTCTATACCATGGATGACATGAGTGATATCAAGCAAGAAAGGTTTACCGGTAATATAAAAACAGCATTCCTCCGGGCTCTTCCCTAAATACGTTTACAAGAATAGATGTCATAAGTTTAAATATATGTGCCTTCACGATTACATGTAAAACAATTAAGTCAAGTTAAAGAGAATTGGTGATACAATAACAGCAATACAGGTAGAAAATTGAGAGATATTCACATTAATTTACAAATATTTACTATAAGTTTAAACACATGTACATGGACATGTGTTTTGGACAATTATACAAATAGTTAAAGTGGATTGATCATACACTAAATAAATTTAACAAGAGAAGTTAGGATTGCTCACATTAATATTATTTTAAATTATGATAAGTTTTAAAACATGACCTTCGGACAATTATTAAAGTCAAGTTAGACGATTGGTTTAAGTGATACATACAAAAATAACTTACTGGAAGATGAGTAGGGTTGTCACATTATTTGACAAAGAATTACTTTATATAATTAGATAAAATCAAGGTAAAGAGGATCAACGGTCCAAGGATAACATTATTTATTCAGAATCTCCTCTTAATGCATGTAGATCAAGAACTTGGGTCATTAATAAAATAAACATTCGGAGGAGATTAGAAATGTGCTACCTTGCAATTGTTGCATAACAATCACATGCAAGGAGAATAGTCCAAGAAGGTCAAGAAGGGTTTGATACTTTGATTATAGGTAATATGACACAGATAAAATACATGCAAAGGAAAAGATAATCATTTGTTCCATTTCCTATCAAATATCAAATAATCCTTTCATAATATTAGGTGTAGGTGTGTTTAAAAAAGTTGTGTATTTATAGGTACATCATGCTTGTCCAGCAGATTAGGAGACTAGATTTTACAAATTTTTACAAACCAAAACAGAAGCAAGCTTTTTTTGCATACATAATGAGCCCTGTGACCTTTGACCTCGTTGCCCCAAAATCTAATCAGTTCATTGGCTCTGCAAGATAAATAGATGACCCAAGTTTGGCGGGAATCCATCAATGGGTTCTTGAGATAAAGCGATCACAAGCTATTTTTGCATTCATAATGAGCCCTGTGACCTCGTGACCCAAAAATCTAATCAGTTCATTGGCTCTGCAAGATACATACATGACCCAAGTTTGGCGTGAATCCATCAATTGTTTCTTGAGATAACGCGATCACGAGAAAGGGAAATATGGACGGACGGACGGATGGACAACCCGAAAACATGATGCCTCCGGCTACTTTGTAGCGGAGGCATACAAATTTTATTATTTATAAATATATATTTTTTAAATAAAAGGAAATATACATTAGGTGGAACATGACAACAATCATTGATTTTAAATCCTGATGATTATGTTGTTGTTGTTTAGATCAAACAAAAGTCTACACTATTTTTATCTTTGACACGTGCATTTCCATGGATAATAATTTTCATTGTCCAATTTCAACATAAATTATATTATCGATGTTGTAGCTCTCGACCAAAAAAGGATCTATTATATTTAAGTGGCTTGACAAAATCATGAGCTTACCCTATCAGAATTGACAGTTCCGGTGATTGTGTTTAGAGTAGATAAGGCCGGGAGGCGAAGCGTTGATTGGCGGATGTTAAGCTCTGGTCGGAAACATACGATCCAGATCTTGGGTACAAACATGCAGAGGATGCCTACAATAGGGATTGGGATGAAGTAGAATAAAATAGTATTTTAGACAACTATTATTCGTTCATGTAATCTTCAGGATCACAATTGTTGCCTTTGGAATTTCATGAATATTTAGAATATTATCATTAAACATTATATACACATTACCAACTCACTTCTTGAGTGACCATGCAGGGCAACCAAATATTTTCCAAATTTGGTTGCCTAGACCAAAAGCAATTCAAAAGAGTGTTTTTTGTGTTGTTTTTTTACTACTGTCACGATACAACAAGCAAAATATAAAATATGGTTTATCCATGATTGGGTTAGAGGCAAACAAGTACCACAGTAAATATTTCTTTGTAATGTGATTTGTAAGTATTTAGGTTTGTGGACTACTATTTAGTGACAAGAAGTATTAATAGTAATGTTGTAAAGCATATGGAGTATATCACACATAATGCACTATAGAAACTTAGTTACTTTGGTTTCCCTTAGATCGGTGGCAGCGGTGGAATTTGAACCCATTTCATCTTAACTCATATCCTGCCATAAGGACGCATGCACCATATCGTGGCACTGGGCTGTATTCTTTATGGCAGGATAAGAGTTAATGTCTGCAGGTGGCTAAAACTAAACAAATTTACACCCCGATCAATCTCTTTCTTGCCATAAAACACAAAAATAGAACCTCATCCCTTTTGTTCATGAGCCTCATGATTCAAACGTCACTACAGCAGGTACCTGAGAATGCACAAGCCAGGCAAGAGAGGGCGCTAATCATGGCTTTCATTTTGCCAGTGGTGGCAAACGTTGTAGCGATGAAGATGAACGCCAGGAGACAGAACGTGAGCATGGAGAAACAGATCCCGCGAGAGTCGTTGAACTGGCCGGGTAGTTTACGGATGCGGAAAGCCTGGAAACTACACAGCAGGGCTAGGAGGAGGTTGTAGACTGAAAGAGAAAGAAATACACCAATATTGGTGATAATATTACAGCATTTATTATGTGCCATCGATCTAGAAATCTATTCTGAGGTGCAGAGGGAGATTATTACCCTGGCTTTAGCATGGCTGCCATTACGGCACTCTAGCATTTCAAGGAATTAAAGGTAAAGACCAGTTTTGGAAACGCACCCCTCTCTAAAAATGAAATGGAAGCTCATATTACCAATCATATGGAAGAATATGTTTTGACTAATAAGTGATCATACAAATTTTGCCGAGAAACCGCCTACTAATTGATATATTTGGTAGATTATTATATCTATTTGGACCTGATACTGTAGATATAACGCGCGTTTCGCCAAGTGTGCGTAGTCCCATATACATCTTTCTGTGTACAGTGCTTTTATTTTTACAAAGACTGGGCCAAATTTCTTATCATTTTAATGATTCCAGAACCTTGCAGAACACACCAATACTTATACGCTAGATGATCAACCTTTCCTGATCGATTCCACAACGTTTCTTTCACAATGCAATCGTTACATTTCAATGTCATTTTTCTCAGCCAAACAGATACCATGATTACAGTAGCTTATAACAGTAGCTTGTAACATGTTATTGATATCAAGTTTCATGAAACAGGGCCCAGATCTTCTAGGAGAGGACTTACTGAATGCGAGGATGGAGCTGAGGATGTTGTTCCTACAGACCAGATCGGTCACCTCGGGAGGGGAGTAGTCATAGACGGCTTCGGGAGGGAACATCTGACTCAGGAGGACTTGAAGACAGGCTTGGACCAGGACTATCACCATCACGAATATTACTTGGTACTGCATGAGATTCAAGAGAAAGTACAGATACTGCATGGTTCACAGCAAAGATAATTCACAAGATACACTGTACATGTGCATATTGCGTTTGAGGAAAGACACCATAAAACCACAATATTTGTTATTATTAAGTTTTTATTCTAAACGAGAGGATTTTAAACTTTAAAATGATAAATTATTTATCACAATTGGATATTCATTACCCATTGAAAAAAGGAAGAGTATATAGTCCAAAAGTACAATATAAAGAGGTATTCAAAGTGGGTAATTTCTTTTAGCATGCTCTCTGACCTACAAGGTATTGTGTAAGTTGACACACGAGGGATTAAAACTCCATCGAAATGTCTGAGGTGGATTATCATTAGATTGGTAGTAAACTTGGTACACATAATTGATGATGTATATTAATAGATGTCCATTTATGGCATGAAAAGGGAAATGGAACAGCTGGGCCCGTTGCATAAAACTTACCATTGATGGTAACTGTGCCATCAATGGCAACTATCATGGTAACAGGGCTCAACAGCCAATCAAAATCATGGTTTCCATGGTACTGTAGTTACCTTTGATGGCAAAGTTACCATCAATTGTAAGTTTTGTGCAACAGCTAGGACCCTGGTCTTGATTTCTTGCTTTTTACTTGACATTCCTTGCAGCCCCCATTAAATTGTCTCATAGGCCCGTTTATGAAACCAACGGGTCTACTCTACACTGTACCTTGATGTTGAGGAACATTGATGGTCGCCCTTGCGAGAGCTTGCGGTTGAAGATTCTTGAGATCCGATTTGTCTTTGTCAACAGGGTTGCGACGTAGAGAGCAAAGCTACAGCCAAGAAGACTGATCTACAAGTATGGAGATCATAACAATATAATAGATTCATGTACATTACAGCATTCAAATTGTTATGGATGTTTATTCTTACGTTACATTATTGACAACTAAAATTTTAGGCATCTATTTCATCCATGCAACACTTTACTCTAAGTAAAATGTAGCAATTAGCCAGTGTCATAAGCACCATAACAACAAACTCTAGATCAGACAAACAAAGGTCTACAAGACACTGGCAAAAATGCCACTTGTAAAGTGTTTGGTGCTTTCAAATTTTGAAGAAAAAAAAAAAAAAACATATACCGGTAGTCTTTGAAGAAATGCTAAAACTAAAATATAACCATGCTGACCAAACACACCTTTACTGAGCTTTATCCGGAATTCATACAATGTAAGTTTTTTTGGGGTGGGAGTTTGTAGTGCCTGGTATTAAACATAAGATCTGTAAGCTTGGAGGGTTGGACAGATAGCTAGGGAGATAGGGAGTGTGTGATAGACAGCGAGAGAGAGAGAGAGAGAGAGCAAGGGAGAAAGATGGAAACCAATGCAATACCTGTAGGTTGCACATGAGATCGGTTGGCTTTGACAGGTAGAGGAAGATACAGACGAGAGTGGTCGTGATCGCCGTCAGCAGAATGTAACTCAGCTCTGTACTCGTGGCCTTGATGGTAGGCGTGTGACGATACCGGACGTATGTACCAAAGCAGACGACCACGGCAACGAAGCCCAGGACGGCACAGATGCTTATGGCGATACTGAAGGGATCGGTCCACTGCAGGTACTGGATGGGTTTCACGATGCACGAGGTCTGGTCAGCGTCCGTGCGTTCTCCGTCAGCGCAGCGACGACAGGATTCAGAGTTAACTGCAGTGCTAATGCTGCCCGCTAAGTAGGAAGAAATATGATATTATTATCATCATATATATATCTATATCTGTATCACATGATTATTGCCAAATATTTGTCTAAGTTAAAACACTTGTAATTATATAAATTACAGGTGAACATGCACATCAGAATACTATGACATCCATGACTTCTACAACAGCTTCTACTACTGCTACTACTCATGCTACTGCTTATACTTAATTTAATTTAATTTACTTCTAATTAAGGAACTTTACATAACTATCTTGATCTAAGGAGACACGAACGAACGAACTGCTTATACTACTTCTAATAAAATTGATTATTTAAAGGCACAACAAATAAAAAGTACCACAGCAATATAGAGATTTGAAGGGAAGAAAAAGATTTTAATAGCCCAAATTAAGTAACAAGATCAAATTACTAGTAGAAAAAGTGCCATTCAAACCTCTCAATCCTCTTAACTATACAGTTTCATCAACTAATAATACAATATCAAACTGACAGACACAAACAAATGGGACTACAATTTACCTTCACATCTGACACAATCCCAACAGCAATTAATGGACTTCCTGACAATATAAGACCCTGAGGGACAGTCTGCTGAGCAACGAGAAACGGGACTAACGCCCTCGCTTGACCAGACAATGTCATCACTCCACATGAACTTCTGCAGGGGGTCCCAGCTCCCGACTTCGATGAAGTCATAGTCCCCATCAGATTCCTGGCATATTGGAAACACAGTTGCATTACAGAATTAGTTCCGAAAGCCTAACCACACAGTAAATGTTCATTTTCATGACAGATAATTCCTCTATATGTAAAAAAGATGATTTAGATAACCTTACAAATTAAAAAATGTCCATCATCAATCTTATAATGGTGTGTAAGTCTAAAATTAGAGAGTCTCTTTGAAGACACCATACAAGGAACATGCTTCAGACAGTTTCATTAATTAATGAGATTCACTTTATACATCTAGTTGACTGACTCTGAATGCAGAATGAAAAATTAACCCATGTCACAAGACATGTTTGAAATTTTAAGATCTTTAGGCTACATACGTCCTTATATGAATGTGCAATGCTCTGATACTGGGAAAATGACCAGTTAATGACTTAAATCTAGCTTATCATTTAAATATCATGATTTATTGTTGTCTTGTATGTCCATCTGTCAAACACAAGAACAGAAACATTCCTAAGATGGCTAAAAAAAAAATTACCTGAAGGTTATTGACGTAATACTGGGCCAGTGGATCCCCATTCTCATCAAACCTGAATGTTGGGTTTGTAAGACCAGGGAAGGTAACATTCTTGACATATTGAAAGTAGTCTTCCGTGTTCAGTACGCTGGAATTAGCACCAGGGCATGATGATCCTGTGGAAAGTAGGGCAAATTATATGTACAAATAATAATAATAATAGTTCATTCTTTTATAGCAATTTCAGGACCACAGGCCCTCTCAAAGCACTTTACATATATATATTATTACCCTGGTCATTAGATTCAGGCTTACACCCACACAGTGTATGCACATTCTCCACTCCCTGGGGAGCATTCCAGCCAGGCATCATTTTTACAAGCGCACACTTGCTCATCTAACCACATTAACATTTGCATCCTACCGGTACCCATTTTAACACCTGGGTGGAGAGTGGCAAACATAGATTAATGTCTTGCCAAAGGAAATTAGACCTGCGGCAGGACTTGAACATACACATGTCATCCATTGCAGACTAGAAACAAATGCATGTACATGTACATGGTTCAGATACATTTACCTTCCCCAAATGTGCAGTGGAAAGTTTAATGAAGCTGCATTTTTCTTTCTCTCTTTTGTTTTTTTGACAGCCAGAATTTCCCATTTTGGTAAAGATTGTCATAACAAATGTATCTGTATATAAACACCACAGAAACTTTAAAATATATAAATAAATTTGAATATATATTTGTACAGTATCCTATGAAAATGACCCAATATGTTTAGCAAAAACTTGAACAGAAATTTGTCAAGTATCCTAGGTAGCAATGACCCCCTGTACTCAGCTATGGCTATACTTAATATTCATATAGATAAGGAATGCAATCCGGTATCTAATGCCTGGATAACATTTGGCCTGCGATTAGATTTTCGTACGGATTCACGGGCTCCGCAGCCTTTACAAATTTTTTGCGCAAGAAGTTAAACAAATTTGAAAAAATCGTAAGCCCGTAGCCCATATACATGTCGTAGGTGGCATTGCACAATCCCCGCACGGGCATCGCCCGGGGGCCTCGCACTGATTGTGCAGCAAACGTACAATTTTTCGGTGGGGGCAAAAAAAAATTGTACAGAGATTGTACATTCGCACGGCCATTGCACAGCTATCGCAAGGTTGCTGTACGGTCACTGCGCCTTCTCCGTGCAACCTTTGCACGGAAGCTGCACCGGCTCCGTACGATTTCCGTGTGGAGGCTGCGGAGACTGCACGGCTACTGCATTCAAATTGCACGATTTCCGTACAATTTCCGAGCAGCCTCTGTACGGATTTGCCCCGGCCTGCCCCCTAGGGCCAATACAATAAATGGCACGATGCTCGTAGATAATGTAAACACAAACATCGTAGCCTGTAGCCTCCTACGATGTCTACGAAAAATCGTAGACTAATTTATCGTACGGCGCCCGGGGCAAATGTAATCCAGGCATTAGGTACCGGTAGTAATGACCCAGAGAGAAGTAATTCTGCTTAAAATCTTCCTACATGGAGTCATATTGTTCATATCATTGTGGTTGTGGTCATTATACTAGGGAGTTATCATACAGGTGGTAGAATTTATGCTTGATACATGTACATGGTTGCCTAGGTGATCATGTCACTCAGGGAGTAGTTGTCCCCATAACAGTTATTCTCAATGGCGATATTCAAAGGATAATGATCAAGATACTATCACAAAAATTCACAATGCAACTCTTTGAATGCTTTAAGTAAAACTCTCTTCTGTGCATCTCTATGCAATGAGAGTATGAGACACATATTACATACACCTTTTGTTCATCTTCTGCACTCATATGATAACATTTGTGTATGATCAATTACTTATGATTCTTTCTTGTTTCCCTACCCATTAGTGAATGGCTGGATCGGGCGATTTTTCATTTTTTGATAAAATAAATGGGTAAAGTATAAATGTCGTGCAGGACACATTTCAAAGAATCACCCTTCTCTAGGATTTAAGCATTTGCTTTCATAGTGGCAGAATAAGGATTAAGGAAATCATTAAGATTTCAAGTTAGACTTACAAATGTAAAGTAATAGTGATTAAAATCCCCTGATCTAAAAATAAAAAATGTACACAATAGACAGGTGTGCAGTATTAATTACATACACCTTGATATGTAATTAAACCCTTTCATGAAAGATTTCATCGCCTCAGAGCCAGGATGTAGTTAAGTCATGCATTGATTGGTGTATCATAACAGAGAGTTAACTGACCTTTATGGCTTTCAATAGACGATATGTTTTTCTTTTGGTATATAAGGAAAATGTAGAGAACATTTACCTTTGCACTCATATAGCATATCATGCAAGCTAAAGGCTAGAGAATGGACCGCATCAATGATGAACGAGGTCCAGCCCCCTTCACCACGAGAATCCAGCATCGATGCAAAGGTCTCGTTGCCATGGCAAAAGGGTGTGTCATCCTTTGTGTCATCCTGTGTGTCATCCTTTGGGACATCAAAGGTACAACCGAAACGTGATCCGAGGGTCAGTTGGTACCATGGGTTGCGGCTATTTGTGTAGGGGTCCAGAGATGCTATGTACCTGTAGGATATTGTAATAAATTATACTGGTTAGTCAAATTATCATGAATAGTTTTCTCTTCCAAAAAGGGAATACAGGTAAATGCACATGAAGTCCATGTATATATCTGTACATTTACATTAATGTTTACTGTGCACTCCATGTTTCACTAGTACTGTTCCATGTTTGCACCAGTCCTCTGGAACAAGCTGCTAAGTGCCATTCGATACATTCAATGCCTAGAAACCTTTCAGAAACATGTTAAACCGGTTTTATTTAATCAGAGTTACTAATGATATTAAGTTGTTTAAATTCTGGAGAGATTTGTGTATTTTGTTTTGTATAGCACCTTGAGTAAGTTATTGGATTAGTACGCTTTATTAGTATTTATTATTATTATTATTATCATTATGTATTCATATAAAGATGGCTCGGTCTGATTAATGTTACATCCCTTGTGTGGATTAGTTCTACTTCCCTTAGAATGGTGGCAGCGGTGGGATATGAACCCATTTCATCTTAATGACTGGTGGCTCAAACCAAACAAATTTACACACCCTATCAATCTGTTGCAATGGCTGAAAATACATGAACTGTACATGTACATGTTCCACTGGGAATATTTGGAGACATTTTGAATGTTCAGGAAAATGAGCTGTCATAATAGAGCTGTCAGAAACATAAAATCTGTTATTGATAATAAGTAAGGCCCATACATGTATAGAGTTTATTATCATGCACTATGAACACATTGTAGTTACCAGTATGTTAATGGCATGTGTGATAATCATGTATTTGTTGCTTATGCTAGGACACTGTATGTAAATCTGTATCAAGAAAAATCCTAGCTAAAATACACTTACTGTACATGTCAAGTACAGTACATGTGAGGTTACGACCATGCATCTTTAGCGCTTAGAGACTTCGGTGGTAAGCGCTTTATAAGTAACGTTTTTATTATTATTATTAACAATTATCATTCCTAGAGCTTCAGTAATTTGGGGATATGAATACGTGTACATGTACATGTAGATATCATTTACATGTAATTAATTTATTTATCATTGGAATTAAGGAGAGATGTTTTTTATTGAAGTTATAAAGCCCTATGCCTCTCATGATATCTAGTGTTATTCACTCTAAAGGTACATGTACAGTACACTGCAATGTACATGCACTTCCTAATTAAAGCCTAAATGCTCTCTAATCGAATAGCACACTGCATTGGTAATCCAATTTGTTTCTTTACACAGTCCAAATCCTGCACATGCTGGGGACAATGGACCTTGCTCTCCCCATTAGTCTTAAGTTTCCTCATTCCATCCTAATTCCATAGTGATGTGCATGAAGACAGATTCTCTTGTACCAGGTATTTATTTATTTCAAAAATTGTCAAATGAATAATTAATTCAGGAGTTAGTGGAAAAAAACATGTCATGTTGATGTATACCGGTATGTAAATAAATTGCTCAAAGATTCTAAAAGTGCATCCAACAACAAAATAAAGATATTTTGTCAATATACAACTCTGTATGAAAGATAAGATAAAATTTATATTTAAAAAAGAGAAAAAAGGCAATATTGTGGCATCGCCAGAGAGGTGAAGAGGGGGGTGTTCAAAGCCAGTTAACCCCTGATTTAGCTTAAATACATGTAGCTGTAATAATTTAGAAAGCACTAGCAAATTTCGCATAAACTGCTCCAAAATTGTCCTTCTTTAAAAAACAATATCATAAAAAAATCGAATCTGATAAATCACCTAATGGAATAATTTGATTCAATTCAATTTGATTCAATCAGGGTATGATCCAACACTTGCCCTGGCTATATGTCACTGGGTTTTAGATTACTGACTGCAAGAGCTATGTTTAGTTAGTTAGTTGTAGCTCCATCACTGCGGTTGGGGCTTTGTTTAGTTTTAGTTTAGTTACAGAAACTGATCGTGAAGCAACTGTCACCAGAGCATGTGTAGATCCCGGTAGGGCCAGGGCGAACACTAACATTTAAGACTTGAAAAGTTTGACCTTTAAACAGGAGCCCCAAATAATACCACGTTCTTGATTTGAAAAAATAAATATTCATGTATGTTGCACAAATTTCATAACCTTAAAAATTCAAGTAAATTCACTCAGCATATGAATGTTATCGGTTAAACATACACGTGGAGGGAATTATCTCTGAGCATAAAGATAAAAACGTCTACAAAACTAATGGACTGTTCATGTACACACACCAAATGCATTCATCAAAGGATTACTGTAGATTAGAACTCAAAGTAAGGCAGTTTTTATCACTCTGACAAATAAGTCTATCACTGTACATGTATACTGTATGCTGCAGTTTGTTTTTTGCAATTGCAATCAATTTATGAAAAAACATAAGTCTGAAGTAAAGCATTATAAGAAGGATGGCAATATAAAAACACTTACTTTGACTAAACTGTGTACACTGTAACAAACTTTAATACGTGATGTGTGACCCTTGGTTGTCAAGTACATGTACATGTACACGTTTATCACACACTTGATCTTCAAATGAGATAATCTACAAAAGTTAAGAAATTAATATTCTGGATTGAAGATACTGAAGCATTATCAATCCTATATTTTGAGACCAGGAATGATCCTTGCATTTGGTTCCTATGGGAACAATGCTAACTACCTATCCCTGAGACAATGTACATTTAAAAATTGACAGCAATAGAAGAATCACCCTTGGGATTTGATCACAGAACATAAATGTACATGTAATCTTCAAGATTATGAAATGAGATCTTCTGCAGTGATGAGCCTGCCAGGTTTACCAAATTAAGCTTTGACACCAGGGGTGTTTCACAAAGATCCTAAGTCAAACTTAACTCTAAGTTGGACTTAAACATGATGGAGAGCCATTTGTAGCCTTAAAATAAAATATATTTAAAAGCAAAAATTCAAGTATTTTAGATTTTTCATAAATTCCACATCAAGAACATGAAATCTTTCATAATAATAGAAAATATGAATGATCTGAATCAACATTTTATGCCTTTTAAAATAACTTTTACAAAATATTTTCAAAGATGCTAACAGCTTTCCATAATTGTTAAGCCCAACTTAGATTTAAGTTCGTCTTAGGATCTTTGTCAAACACTCCCCATGACTGATAACCGCCTTGTTCATGATCCAGACCATCCTGGAGCAATGTCTGCATTGTCATAGACAACAATCTGCAGAGACTCTTCCTGTGTGTAGGACCTTGATTCTCACGTACATGTACAACAAACATTGTAAAATCTATGTTATGAACTTAAAAGCAATTCTTTCAACAAATAATTCATTCAATTTGGAAAATTAAGTTATGAAGCTATGAACTGTACATTTCAATCAATACTGGGGATACTGGGGAGTATTTCACAAAGACTAAGATCGACTTTAAGTTGGACTTAACTATAGGAGGCCATTCATGCCACTGGTTGCTCTCACCATTGGTCTCTCAATTATGATCTTTAGATAATATTTTTAACTTCAATAATGAATGATCAAAAAAGGTAAATTCTGTAGATTAGTGACCATGATAAACCATTGACAGGAATGGTTAAGAGGAACTAGTGGCATGAATGGCCTGCCATAGTTAAGTCCAACTTAAAGTTGATCTTAGTCTTTTTGAAACACCCCCCCCGAAAACCTACCTTTTGAGACCAGGATCGATCCTTGCCTTCGGTACAATCCCGACCATTCCTGAGACGATGTCCAAATAGTCATTGACAACAGTCAGAGAGTCACCCCAGGAGTCACTGGCGATCCATGTCCGTCCTGTGAGACCTTGTTCTTTGGCTTCCTGTAAGACGGAAGTGATGTGCGTCTTCCCAGCGAACGTGAAGATCACCTGCAAATTAAAGAGAAGGTCAAAGTCGGATCATTTTTGGTGACAGTATTTTCCTATCTTGCTGTAATACCAAGGGAGCTTTGACAAATGGTCCAGATATAATACAATTGTTCTAAGCTTTACTTCATCAAAGATCAGATTCCCCCCCTTAACTACCCCCCCCCCCCCCCCACCCCCTTGAGTAAAAAATATTTTTAAAAAATGGCATCTAAAGATACTCCCCCCCCCCCCCCCCCCCTTATGAGTAAGAAAATGGGGGGGAAGTTGGGGGAAATAAGGGGGAAATCTGAAAAATAGGGGTAAAATCGGGAAGAAGATAAACAAAAAAGAAAAAATATTAATTTGGAAAACCGATTTAAATCGGGTAATTATCAGGCCTGGAAGATATGATGGGTTTAGGTAAAGGAGTGAGGTTAGGTACATTGTATAATGTTAGGATTTAAGAGGCTTAAAGCAATATTTACCTGTATTTTAGGATCTGCTTTCAGATTTGCTACTATATCCTTAACAGGAACCGCGGCAGCACTCTCACTACCAAGTGAGTATTCCTGAGCAATACAAGCATTCTTAGCCTTCAGGTTATCATAGAGTGCCTTCCGACCTGGCCCACCGTAGCTGTTGGCCGAGAAGAGGATAGCCACGTAGTTCCAGTTCATGATGTCCGCCAGGTCAGCCATGACACGGGCTTGGTTCTCATCCGAGGGCACGGTGCGGAGGAAGTAGGGGTACAGCTGCTTGTCGCTCAAGAGTTGACTGGTAGCGGAGTAACTCACTTGAGGAATACTGAACAGACCTTCAAAAATAAGATACATGAAAGTCATTATGCATGGCCCTACATTCACTGTATAGCCTCACTTTTTCAGACTTAATAAAGTACTCTTTCAAAAACATACCATGTACTCTTGGCAGTTTTCATATGTACATCGTGTCATAGTTCACATACCGTATTTGCCGGCGTAAAGGCCGCAGCATTTTTGGAAGAGAAAATATCAAAAAGTCGGGGTGCGGCTTGTACACCGAAACAGTAAAAATCGCAAGTCAAAACAGAACGTCCATTATTTGTAGGCAACTTCATACAAAAAAATATATTAACAAAATTGACTTGAAAACACATCGGACAAGATCTAGTCTGAACCACGTCAGCAGCAAATTTGAAGAAGTTATCTTTTTAATCGTTGTGCAACCAAAGAAATAAGAAGAAAACTGACCAGAAACTCGTACTAAAAATAATACTTGTAAAAATGTCCTTAGAGTAGAACACCGACGATTGCGCGCTGTGAATCTCCGAAGGTGCGTTGGATTTGGTGACAACTCCCAGCCCCGTAGCTCCCCACCACAGAGTGTGTGAGCGAGGTATGATTTTGGTTACTAACCCGTGCGCTGTCTAACTGTATGCATGCGAAGCGCCCTCTAGTGTCCCATGAATGTGCTAATCTGCCTAAAAATCGGTGAAGATTTGCTAAATTACAATCATTTTTTAGGTAAACTTCCTGTAAATTTATAAAATTATTGATAATTTTGGTATTAGTTTGTAGGAAAAATAGAGTTCTACGAGAAAATTAAGATTATTTTTGTTTTCCTTTTTCTTTTTTTTTTTTTTTTTTCTCTACGAAATGTCAAAGTTTGGGGTGCTTTGTGGAATTACCAATTACTGGGGGTACAGTAATATGTGAAAAATTGTTGCATGCACCAAAGCTCATGTCCCACCTGGAACTTGCTTTGAGAGATTAAAAACATGCCAGTCATTTAAGCTACGGTCACAAAGGTTCATACGAACTATGTGTTCGTACATTGTACGAATCTTCCTGTTTTTCCATTGTCTTCCCGAATTTCCATTGTCTGAAAATCGTTTGTACGGCGTTCGTAGCAGTTCGTAATGGCATCTGTGACCGAGGCTTAAGATGCAGCGTTTTAATATGAGGATTAATTTTCCTAACTGGGTGGTTCTTATTAAGTTGTTTGACATGCATGCGTTGGGTCTGTCGGATGTAAAAGCGAAGACTACACTAGGTTATCAGATGAATAGCTGAAAAGTGTCAAATTCCCCACGCTAACCCATGCTTTTGAGTCCCAGAAATGAAGACATTGTACCTTTTGAGTAAGATATGAAACACAAAAACCCAGTCGTGACCCACACATAGGTGCATTACTATCCTGGCTGTGTATTAAAAGCTGTGCTATTGATTCTCAACATTTCAAACACCACTGTACAAAACTCAACTGATTTCACTAAAAATCTGTACTTTAGTGACGATTAATGACACCTAAATAGCAGTAAAATACAATTTTTTCAACTTTCCGATGTTAAAAAGAATAATTTAAAAATTCAAATTGTGAGTCCACTTTCAAACTTGCCGATCAGCCGCAACGGCATGAATGTGTGTAATGAGTGTATTGACTATTCATGTATTCAAATGCTGCCTATTAACACGAACATGTAGTGCATTGCTAGAGGTCAATAGGCATTAGCATTGACTCTCTATGCTTTGCTGGAGTGGTCGTGACCTACCTAAGAGTGTGGCCAGAGCAATAGATGTAGAACTTGATCCAGTCCCTACCACCCCAATGGTTTGACTCTCTGATAAAGGACATTGGTTGCTTGGCTGGGAGTTCTCCACAAAGTTTAAGGCTTCCTGAAAAAAATTAAAAATAAGAACGATTCCACATTACTGGTGCACTGAAAACATCAATTGTCATCTGAAATTGGCATTCAAACTTTAAAACTTTCAAATACATATTGAAAGATATTTTTCTTCTACGCCTGTACAGACAAATCAGAGGCTCCAGCTAATTACGATTTAAGAACAAACTCAAAATCTTATCTTCATTCTGTACTTGTTTAATCTTATGTTACTAAGAAAACAGAAATGATGCAATTAACAAGAAGGACCATATCAAACCTACATCAATTGAAGTTCAACTATGCATACATGATTAAGGGCATTTTATAAATTGCATCATTTGGGCCTTTTTTTCCCAGAGTTTTTGATATGTAATGTACATGACAGGGGCGGATCTAGCTTTTTGCTAAGGGGGGGGGTTTGACCAAAATAATGACGATGCGGAGCATCGTCCATGAGCCGCGAACCAATTTTTTTGGGGGTGTTTATTTGAACCCCGTAAGTGATGTTTTCCTGGCATCTATTAACACAATGGAGACCATAAAAAGCAGTGCATGATAACGTCTTTTTAAATCAAGTAACAGTTTAATACATAGTTATATCCAGAGTTATCATGTGTTTGGTTAAGTTACCAGATGAGTTGAATATCTTCTCACAATATTTGCACTTGAAAGGGTTTCTCTCCAGCGTGCGTTCTTTTTTCTTTCTTTTTTTCTTTTTTTTTTCCTTTTTTTTTTTTTTTTTTTTTGGGCCGCCCAAGGGGGGGGGGTTGCAACCACCCCCCCAACAGATCCGCTTCTGCATGAACAACAATCAAATACATTGTATGAAAGGCCATTTTTCCCTTTTAATACTCTTTAACTCTAAACCCTATTATCTTTAAGTTTGTTCAAAACAGTCTATAAATCTTCTCAAGCAGCTTATTCTCCCACTTTGACTTTGACACTATTTTACCTATTATTGTTTTATATGTCATATTTACCGTCAAAGCTCTATTTTGATTAGAGCAATCATTCCTGATATCAAAACCGAGTTTATGGTTGGGTAGAATATCAGTTCTGTTATTAATCACATCTACCGCGTAAATCATGGATTCCACCCACAATCCTGCTGGCTCCAAAAGCCTGCCACAAAGAATATCTCCGTCTGGGAGGTTCACAGCAAAAGTCCCACCCACAACAAAATCACCATTTTGTTGGGCAAAAACCTTGGCAGATTCTGGGAGAGAGCTAGCAGACGGGTCCTCTTCATTGCCAGCACCAGCTGTGCGTCGGCTGCGAGGCACAGAACGGCCATTTTGAGAAGAGAAACGAAATAGAGGTTCTGTCCCCGCAAAATGAGGGATGAAGGGCGATGTTTGAAATAGAGATTGATATTCTTCCAGTGCGGCGCCGTTGTAGCTTGAGCCGTGCGTAGCCGCGGGTTGGCCGTTCGCTCCCGCTCCGGACACGGGGAAGTATGGCTGCGGAAATGACCCCTCATCCCCTCTGAGAGCCGAGAGGATTTCGGCTGAAAACGATCCCAATTTTATAGCATGACAGTCCTTGAAAGTGATACAGAATGTAATAGAAATGACCAGGAACAGCTTGGTATCCATCCTGAAGACTGTAATGGTCTAAAGTCAAACGAAATCACATAACAAACAGTTATTCTTGTCACGGATAGAGTCATGCAGAGGAACAGGGAAAACAAGGATTTTGTATAAGATCGTGTATACCGCGCGTGCATGTACTGTATGTACGAACAGCGGCGCCATGGCGTACAGATTATTTTCGCAAAGCTTTTGGTATTGGTAGTAGTGGTGGAGCCGTGGTGCAGTGGTGTACATGCAGTGTATCATTGTGTGTATATAGGCGTACTAATTGCGACGCCACTTTCGTTCAGTTATATTCCTATACATCTCCGTTTAAATTCGTGTTCGTTTGTAAATTAGATTATATCCTATGAAAAAAAACGACGATTCAGTTAGGTGGGGAGTGTGAGAGGGAGGGGAAGAACGAGGGGAAAGGGGAGGCGGAGGGGGGTAAATAAATATGTACTTTTAATGAGAAAAAAAAATGGTTTTAAAAGATTTAAAAAAAATGCACTAGATGGGTACCGAACCCGATACCTTCTAATTACCAGGCGATCACCTATCCACAAGACCAATGTCTCGGTGAATCAATGTCTCACACTGCTAATTTACATGTATTTTTTCATATTGATACTTAATATAGTAGCAAAAGACGTATTCCGAACTAATTCTGAGAGTCGTTTGTCCAAGAAAGAGTATCATATGTTATTTCTCTTTTGTTGAGGAGGTGGGGGGGGGGGTGGGGGGGGGGTGGGGGGGGGGGGATATCCCCTTAATAAAAAAAGATGGACAGGTCAATATCATGGGGTGAAGAAATATAAGATACAAATAACATGGGGATTGAACCCGATACCTTCCAATTACCAGGCAATCGCCTATCCACAAGACCAATGTCTCATACTGCTAATCTCCATGTATTTTTTCATATTGATACTTATTGTTGTAGATGTAGCAAAGGACTTACTAATTCAGAGAGTCGCTTGTTAAAGAAAGAGCATCATATCTTATGTTCTCCTTTGTTGAGGAGGTGGAGGGGCCAGGGGGGGGGGGTATCCCCTTAAAAAAAGAGTTCGACAGGTCAATATCGAAGGGTGGAAAAAAAAAAAGATACAAATAACATAGGGATAGAACCCGATATATCTTCCAATTACCAGGCAATCGCCTATCCACAAAACTAATGTGTCACACTGCTAATATCTATGTATTTTTTTAAACATATAGATGCTTATTGTTGTAGATGTATAGCAATAGACTTACTAATTCAGAGAGCCGCTTGTTAAAGAAAGAGCATCATATCTTATGTTCTCCTTTGTTGAGGAGGTGGGGGGGGGGTGTATATCCTTTAAAATAAAAAGAGTTTGACAGGTCAATATCGTAGGGTGAAGAAAAAAAAGATACAAATAACACGGGGATCGAACCCGTTACCTTCCAATAACCAGACAATCGCCTATTCCCAAGACCAATGTGTCACACTGCTAATATCTATGTATTTTTTTTCCATATTGATACTTATATTTGTAAATGTAGCAAAAGACTTGCTAATTCAGAGAGCCGCTTGTTAAAGAAAGAGTATCTATTATGTTCTCCTTTGTTGAGGACGAGGGAGGAAGTCAATAGGGACTTTTAGATTTGCGTGGACTGATACGTATGACGTCCATTCAATGCAGTGCATTAAGAGGACGTCGATCGTAGCATAGGCGTATTGTCTTCGTGAGAATCTAAAAGTCCCTAATATCATGGGGTGATGAAGAAAATAAATGATAGAAATATCATGGGTAAAAAAAAAAGGCATAGCTGGGACTCGAACCAAGTTTTTGCGAGTTTATTTGCATTGTGAAGCGATCAGTCTTAACCACAAGACCACTATGAATCACTCCTACCAACTGGTTTGCGTCTAGTAGTTCACAATTTCTGATGTTAATGACTTTACAAAATATGCTGATTTATTGATTTTACGCTTTAGGGATACATAAATATTATTATTTTTGTAATCCGATGTTGTCAAGATTGCCCGTAAAAACTTTCTTTCAGTTACTGATATTACTGATATGTAGTGATTTTTTATGTTATTTTCATTTCCATTCCCTTCTTTTTTTTTTCTCTCTCTCTCTCTCTTTTTGCTGAGGGGGGGGGGGGGGGGTGGTGATTTTTCTTTCCCCCCCCCCCTCCCGATCCAACATGTCGGCGGGAAAATCGCAACTTAAATTCCCCTTTTTTTTCATTCTTCTTCCTCTTTATTTTCTCCCCCTTTCTCTCCTCTTTCCTTTTCCCTTTCCTTCCGTCTCTATCTCTTTTTTTGTTGAGGGGGGGGGGAGCATTAAGGGTTCTTTCGGCCCCCGATCCACACTTTGTTGGTGGGATTAATCTCAAGTTGATGTACCCTTCCCGCTTTTCCTTTCTTGTTTGTATGTTTGTTTTTATTTCCGTATAAAATCATCACAACATATAAATACATACATAAATGAGATATACGGCGGATAGCCCATTTCAGGCGTATTAACAAAATACGCCTGTTCTTCCATGGGGTCCGGATAAAAAAGCTGTTACATAAAAATCAGATATTTTATACAATGATGGGGAAATTAGATTTATATAAATTCAATGTAAACATTACATTAAACAAAACATAAACGATATAACTGAACATGTATAATATATTTTCGAGTCTAATAAATTCAATTTACATTTATAATTCAAATTCAGTGGATTTTATAAGGGATACAGAACCGCACGAACCCTGAACAAATAAAGTAAAAGGAAAGGAAGAAAAAGGAAAGAGAGGTAAACAGATTATGGGAGATTATTGAGCACATTTCTAAGATATTGTGAAAAAAATTGTCAGATTGGATTTGAAATTTTGAATCGTACAAGCACTACGGGTATTAGCTGGTAATTTGTTGTACAATGAAGTTCCTCTGTAATAAAATGTTTTTTTACAATTATTGGTTTTCGGTCTAGGGAGACTTAGATTACCTATAGAACGGAAAAAGTACATGTCTGTTTTGATTGGTATGGGACGTTTTATATATTCAGGAATAAGATTATTTAAAATTGTGTACATCATTTTTCTCCTCTTTCCCTTTCCTGCCTCCTCTCTTTTTAGAAGGGGGGGGGGGTCTTTTGGCCCCCTCCCCCGATCCACAACTTGTTGGCGGAAAAATCACAAGTGATATTCCCCTTCTTTTCTTTTCTTCTTCCTTTTTTCCCCCATTCCCTTTATCTCCTCTTTTCCTTTTTTTTTTCCCTTTCCTCTACTTCTCTCCTTTGTTTTTGCTTGTGGGGGGGGGGGGCACTATTATATTATTATAGCCTTGGATAGAGGCCTTTTCGCCCTCCCATCTCGTTTTTTCCCCCTTTTTTTTCTTCTTCTTTCCCTTTCTCTTCGATCTTTTTCCATTTTCCTTCTTTTTCTTCTGTGTTTTTCTCTCTATTGTTTTTTTTTTTGGCTGCCGGGGGGGGGGGGGCAAGGCACTAGAAGTTTTCGTTCAGTGACAAACAGACCTTTAATAGGTAGTTGTACTTATTTACTTTCTATCCAAGATTATTTCCCTACGAAATGTATGGTTTATTGTCGTAGATGGCGAGCGACCTTTTCTATAAAGGCGAACGGTTTCTCAAAACAACTAAATACAGTACATGTACAACTATGCATGTATGTGTGTACTGTGGATGCAATAACTTCCGGGATATATGCATGATATGAATCTAGTCAATATAGTTTGATGGAAAAATGGCGGTGACCATCTCGCATAGTGGAGGCACTCAATTAAGGTCTTTAGAAAAGGTGCTTGAAGATGCTCAAAAATCGGGAAAACTGAACCTGAGCGGAAGGAATTTAAGGGACTATCCTAAAAGTGCAGAAAAATTCGATTTGTTTGACACTGTAGAGATCGGTAAGTTGTCAAGTGTTCATCATTTCGTAAAGTGTACTGAGCTGTGCAGTGTTGTTGGGGGTCTGTCCGAGTCTGCAGTACGCCTTGCCTTGGCCGTTGAGTAACCGATGCTGCATGCTGGTGCGTAAATATACACATCCCCGAGCGAAGCTCGGGGATGTACCCCGCTTGCTCCAAAAAGCCGCTGAGCCCCCTACACATTTGCCGACGACACGAATATCTATTCTATCATAACCTTTATCACCTTGGGAGTGTGTTCTGGGTGTTCGGTATTACATGAGCTTCATGCAGCTCTATTTATTTTTAAATAAAAATGTTAAAAACTCACCTAATCCTGCCTTTTTATCAGTAAAGTCCTTCACACAGCGAACAAAGTTGTGTGCAGTCCTATGGGGCTCGATCTCATGTAATCGCTGTATATGAACCGGAAGGTAATCGCAACTCTGTGAAGGTCAAGTCACGTGACGAGATCGCCCGAGTAGCACGCGCGGAAGCAACTGCTGTAGCAGACGACGCGACGTCTATACTGTGTGCAATGTAAATTTATAGCGTAATCGCCCAGATTCATTCATGATTCAGGCAGAAATTATTCAGCGTACGTAGAAACTGCCATGGAAACGAGAATGCTCAAAGAAGTTGTGGATGATGTGCTCGGAAGTACTTTTGTACTGAAACAAAAACAGGAGTCCATGCTCATAAGCGCTGCCAAAGGAAATCACACCATGGGGATCCTTCCCACTGGATACGGAAAAAGTTTGATTTATGCCCTCCACGCACCACTTTTGAACAAAGTAGGCATATTGTGTTTTTAAATGTAGCTGTCGTTTTTTTTATTGTCTTAATATTTTTTGTTAATCAGCTTTCTTGAATGGAACATGCAACAGAAAACAAGCGCCGTTTAATATGATTTTGTATAAGTTAATATTAAGGCATTGCCGTATATATACAAACTAGGGGTATGTTTGACCTTTTTTTTTTTTTTTTTTTTTTTTGCCAGTGTTTCATGATTTTTTTAGAGGGGGACAAAATATCAAATGTCCCCCCTCCTATATACGATTTGAGGTTTAACTTGTATTTTTAAGATTATATGCGACTTTTTGGTGTTTTAGTCGATGTGAGACCTTTCATTTTTCTTGTCAGTTTGTTTTGGAGTCGTTTGTTGGTTTTTACCTACCTCTCCACCTCACTTATTTATTTTTTGAAGAAAAAAAAATCACCAACAAGTTGAACAACAAGGTTTTTGTTAGTTTGTTCGTTTGCTTGTCGGAGAGGTGGGTCTCTTGCACGTATCCTGATGGAATAAGGCTCTGTCATGGGTGTAAAGGGGTGTAAAGTAAACTCTCATTTTGTGTTGTTGTAGTTGTTTTTTGGGGGAGGCCGTTCTCAAGGCCATCGTTTTGATCTTCTTTGCCGCTCCTTAGCCCCCCCCCCCCTCCGTTTTGGAATTGGTAGCGGCACACCCCCGTCAAAATAACAGTCCCCCCCCCCCCCCCCCCCCCCGGGGGGAGTTATACAACCTCCACAATCTTTTCCAAATGTGTCATAAGTATATGCACGCCACGGGTTAGGTGCTCCCGACCCACTCATTTTACATGAATGCAAAAAGGAATGAGACGATCGAGATTCATTCATGCTGGTCTAATTTCAGATCATTATTTTATTTGCATGCATACAGTATACATTCATCGGATAGCGGGCCTTAAAAAGTCCGTCTGATCATGCAATGAGATACCAGGCCCAAATAAGGAACGGAACGGCATACTTCCCATAATTATGTGGATGCAAGACCAGCCAAAAAAAACAAAAAAAAAAAACAAATACAAAAAAACAAACAATAACACACATAAATGAATGAAAATAAAATATAAAATTAAGGTTTCAAAATTAGGCAGAGCTGCTGGAAAATGTACTGGTTTTGTCCCAATCACAATCGGTCTTAAAATGATCACTTAAAGATATAATAATAATCAATAAAATAAGATTGGTGGGACCAGCCCCCCCCCCCTCCCCATTCCCATCCTGCAGCATAGTGAATATGATTATATTTAACCAAAAAGAAAATTGAAGAAACTAATAACATTCATATTCACTGTCTAAAATATATAACTAACAAACACAGTTATATAGTTACCTTTACAAATGTATGATAAACTAAAACCTGTGCATGCATTAATCTTCTTCTTTTTTTTTTTTTTTACAGCTGAATCCACAGAAAACACACATAACCCTCGTAGTAAGTCCGCTTAAAAGTCTAATGCTGGACCAGGTGCGCAGATGGAAGAATCTTGGCATCAGAACTGCGGCCATTCTTGGCCATTCAGGTCATGACATGGACAGGGAGACTGAAAACGGTAATTCAAACAGCAACGAGAGATTTTACACGTTGTGGGTCATACAGCGGATTATACCAGGTGTCCCAGAAATAAAGTGGAACGAAGATTTTTCAGTATGCTTGCCTTAATTCAAAAGCTACATATTTGGTTTTACATTATTGGATAAATCATTTTCTACCAAAGACCAAAGAGAATGATGCCAAGATTGTTGTAAATGGTTCAGTAATTTTGATTCTATGCCCGTTTCTTTTAATACAATCATTTTCAAATTTCGCATGCTTTTAGCGACCAATATATAGGAGTACTTGTGTCGGGAATGGCGTGTAACATGCGTCCGTTTTCCGATTTCAGTTTTTCTTTTGTTTGCATGCATCAATGGGCTCCCCCCGAACATTCGAAATTTGAAAATGACTTTATTTAAAGAAACGACATGAATCAACACTACTCAATCAAATTCAAAGATCTAATTAGTATCATTCTCCTCGGTAGAAAATTCTTTACCCAAATGATGCAATAAAATTATACATTAAGGATCGTCATCACTTGTATAGGTAGGGCGTAATAGCATTACCATAATTTACATCACAACAAATAGTGCTTCTTCTTGCCACAGTTATGGTTAAATATATGGTAATAGTGTATAACATTATTATTATTGAAGTGATAATGCAAAACATCAAATCCGATGTACAATAAAATAGATAGACGACATACACTGTAAAAACTGGGGTGTTAAAATTGACACCAGTCGGTTTTAGTAGAGGACTACACCTTCAGGTATTAAAATTACTACCTTAGAGTTTGGACATAACACCAAAAATGTTAGAATAACACCATTGGGTGTTGAATTAACACCACAGATGTAAAACGCATGGCGTTGTCCTCTATGTACACCCGATATCAATATAGTTCTTGTTGTATCTGTTGATAAGAAATACAAGTGGAATAGATGTGGGATGTGATTATTTCACGTGTTTATATACAGAATGCACTCGATAGAATTTGACATGAATGCATCGATCACAACGTTCCTGTTATTTCTTCATTTATTAAACAGACCTGATGAATGGAGGGACAGACCTCGTTTTTACTTCCCCGGAGGCCATCCTGTCCCCTAAGTGGTGGCAATGGGTGCGGAAGTTTCAAAACAGGATTTCGTTGCTGGTGCTAGATGAGGTTCACTGCTTTACAAAATGGCATGTTCTTGAAAATTATTTATATATTTCAAGCCATTATCATACAAAATACATGTCTTTTAAAAGCTTATCACTTTTGTTTCTGCTAATCATGTGATTACATGGGCCCATTCAAGATAGCTCTGCATTATGAAGCTGCGTGAAAGTCTTAAACAGCAAGCGAGTTTGCAAAATGCGCCTTCAAAATGTGACATATTCATATAAGACAAAATAGGTATTTCCTCTTCATCGTTTACATAATGAAGGCCTATACATATACTCTGCACCAATGTCATTTTCATAAATATTAACAAGGAGCTACGTTTTCTGAGCTCAGTTTACTTCACTCATGCACAGTGGGATGTGCACTTTCACATGAAGACACTAATTATAAACCATAATTACACATTATCAAATTCACAACATTCACTGATAGGTAAATAGGTCAAACGAGTCAATTTTACCAATCATTTGTGTTCATCTTACAGGGGTCTTACATTCAGGGAGGAGTACCTCCGGACCACATCTTTGACATCCAGGCTGGCATGCCCTATAATGCTTCTTACAGCCACGGCAACAAACAGAATGGTCACAGAAATACTTCAAAACCTGAATCTCCGCAGGGAAGAAGTAGAAATATTCGCCGCTATTCCCAACAGGTTGGTTATACCTTATCATCATAAGCAGTTAATGTGAATGATCATTATTAATGATTTCTTCAAGTCAATTGATCATGATCATAGTATACATACATAGTATCTACTACTGAACTTCTCTTCCCTTATTGTAATAATAATTATGTGAGAAATCTTAAAGGAAAATGAAAATCAGACAGCAAAAACAAAATAAGAATACAGCCCTGCAGGGTTGCGACTAGGAACATTTATAAATAATAAATATGGTTAAGAGTGATCAGGGGTATATCAAAGATTTTAATAGGGACAGGGTTCAACAGGGGGCGGAAGGAGAACTTGCGCGCTCGCAAATCTACATTCTGCATGATACAAAATATCAGTAAAATGCAGTCAATATCTTTATGTATTTATTTATGCATTTATTAACATTAGATTATTATTATTTTTATTGTTGTTATTATTATTATTATTATTATTTTTTAATTATCATTATTATGATGTCGATGACTATTATTGTTGTTACTTTCATTGTTATTATTCTCTTTCATTTAATTTATTTATTTGTTATATTTTGTTTTGTTTGTTAGGAATTCAAACATGAGTCCGGTATCAGGGTATTAGCCAATCAAAATCGCGAATTTCGAGACTTATGTTTGAGTTGCTGAATTGGGTTTGATATCAGCTTTTATACCACAGGGTCCAGGGTTTCATAATTACTCGGATAGGCCCTTTTGAATATCATAAATGAATCATAAGGGAATTGACAGAACTTTAAATCGGACAGAAACCTGTGTAATACTCGTTATCAGTTGAGGCACATTAATTGTCTACAGCAGAGAGTCATAATGTCATAAACTATTAGGCTACATACGGACATTTAATGAAATCTTGTGTGTAAGGAGACTTTTAAGGAATATATGAATAGCTCTGTGGATATGACTGAGTTCATGTACCTTTAATTGTTCTATCCACAGACCAAACATTCATCTATCAGTGGTTCCGGTGAAGGACAAGTTTGAAGCCATTGGATGGTACTTGGATGAATTAAAGGAGAAGGGTGTCGATGCTGCAAAAACCATCATTTATGCACGGTAAATAAATTTTAAAACGCAATTTTCATTTTTCTTACGGAATTAAGTTTTATGAAGGTTTTCATTTTCAATTAACTAGTATGTCAAAACTTTAGGCGAATCTTTATGACAGCGATGCGTTCATTCTTACGTTTAACGTTTTGCAATATAAAGAATTATGTTCACATTATAAGGGGTCAATTTCATAAGGAGTTACGGTTAATCGTTACTTTGCTCAATAAACGGTTTTCCGTTCAGTTACAATTTATATCACTTTCACTATTGTTGACTGGATCTTAAAAGAGGCACACGTGGATTAGCTTCAATATCCTTAATAATGTCACTAAGTATTGTTCTTTCAGACAAATCGACCACGTTGCTGAACTCTACACATGGCTCAACGAAAGCCTCGCCGAGTCCGCCCATGCTCCAGGACCAGGGCAGTCTTGCAGTGTGGAAAGTAGACTGATCGAAATGTACCACGCATCAACGGACTCAAAGAGTCAGGAACGAATATGTCGTAACTTTTCCACCGAAGGTTCTAAGCTGCGCTGCGTTGTAGCAACAATAGCATTCGGTTTGGGTGTCGACATCGCCGACATTGATCAGGTTATCCACTGGGGATGCCCTAGTGATGTCCTCTGCTATTGGCAAGAAACAGGCCGATGCGCGAGGGATGGAAGACCCGGAAAAGCCATTATGTATCTGCCACCCTTTTCAGTCAACAAGAGATGGGTTGATGAAGACATGAGGGACCTTGTCCAATCATCCCGCTGCATCCGGAAATCGGTGTTGAACACGCTCTTCGTGCATGGCATGGAAAAGGACAATGTACAGGTGATGTCATGCTGCTCAGTTTGCGACAGTGCTAAGTAATACGGGACCCATAGCATGTATCCATTTCTATGAGTCAGTGCACAATTTAACACTGCGACGCTGTGCATCCATTCTCGTAGAAAGTGCTTTCAGCTTTTTACCAAGGTTCTTTGGATTTCGCAACACCTCTTTATGGTCGAACCCTTCAAAGCCTTTGTGTTGTCTGAAGGGCAAGTATTCAAACAGTCCAAATCCATCGTTCTCATCCACAAACAATGCAACATCTTGTTTGTATACATCCTCTGCTTTCTTCCTAGTTGGCGTCTTCATGGAGACGATCCCGGCATCACTGAACATGATATCCAGGTACCTACCAAATGGTCCTGACATCTTGGCACATCTCTGCGCGTGTTTCTCAGTCACATTTCCATGAGCGAAGTCGATCATACCTGCAAAAATTGATACAGAAAAAAAAACAGTTAAAATATAATTGTTGAGAAGATCAAATCAACCTTGATTTATAATTGCATATCACGTCACCTACGCACAACGCAAAATGCGTCAAACATTGCAACTGACATACCCTTGTAGTCCATGTTAATGTGCTCAGTACCAAGGTCCATCCCTATGTTTCCTCCGGGCTTGCCAGTGACATTGATGACTCTGTTCCAGATCAAATTGTTCCTGATGTCAGAAGGAGCAAATCCACCGATACCTGATGCCATGAAAAAACAATTTGCGAAATCTAAAACCAACATTTCACCAACATGACCAAGGAAATACTTTCTACTTTTCAAACCCCTCGTTCGAGGATCATTTCATGATGTTCAAAGGATCGCATGGGCACCATCCCTTTAACGTTAACTAGCTAGGTCACTATTAGTTTGAATGCACATGCCATCATTATGACCGTTCATCAGTATACACTTTATTAATTGTGTGTTTGCCAGCGTCCTTCTTTCGGCAAATGGCACAAATCTCCTATCTCTTAAACAATGCTTAATCTGTTTATCCCCAAACTCACAATATGCACATCCTGGAGGATTCGTTGTCTAGTACACCTAATCACAAATGAAACGGACGTATTCTATGTGCATTTCAAGTGGAAGTGGGTCTAAAAGATGATGTGATGATGTGGCACACAGAATATATTTTTGGCACATAATAATAAGTTTATCGTGAGTGTCATGAAGTCTTGTCCTGTCAGTTATTCTCGCATCGAGTCAAATGAATATCTTATCAATGTAAAATCTTATAAGTCTTCAAATTCCAGACTCACATGCTAAAAAGTAGTGGGCATTGATGAGGTACTTTGGGTGTCTCTTTGACCAGAAAGTTATGAGATCGATTTTCCAGTCTTCAACCATGACTGGTCCATTTCCAGCCCGAACTGCTGCTCTCCTGGCTAGATGTCGCAATCCTTCCAGAACGAGAGCTCTACTGTGGTTCAGCACATGGTCGTCGTTTTGAGAATCAAGGGCGCATTCTTCACTGCAATACCACTTCTCTGCGAAGATATATATATGGAATGCATTGGAACTAATGGATTTGTGAAAATTTGTTCCCTCTTCTTATTCTAAGGTACGGTTAGGGCTAATAAGATGCTTGTATAATTTATGATCGAACCTCATCAACTAGACTTTTGACATCCATGGAAAAAATGGGAATATGGAATATATAGTCCACGAATAGAGTTTTGGCTTGCATATCGCAGATTCTGGTAGAGTTTTATCCAGATAGGGACACCAAACGTTGCAGGATTAGTTCTATTTAGTGGGTTATCCAAACTTGCTAAAATGTTAATATTTGAAATTGTGTATTTATAATATTCCTGAAACCTTGTAACTATGAACAATTACAATATTCTTACCGGGTAAGAGATCAGTCAACTGAAGACCAATGCATCTGTGGTGATACCATTCATGACCCCTGCAGTTTCCTTTCAATGCGCACTGCGCCATGTTTGTGTTGCCCTCTGGATCGACTTTCCGCTGGCACACACAGTAGATGTAACTCGGACCACTCTCACAGTCGGCGCTGCAATACCAGTCTTTCTCTTTGTCTGGAGCAGCTGTCAACCCAACACAACTAAGGTGAAACCAAGCCTTGTGACATGTTGAACTGCAACACAGCACCATGTCGTCATTCTTTTCTGTATTAATTATTTTAAAAGGTTGGAAAAACATGTATCAGTCTTGTCGAATACAACTCAATTTTCTTTCAACAGAAGTTAGAGAAAACATTATTAAATTCATCCCCTAACTGATAGAGTGATATGTGTTTGAAGGATATCTTCTTTTTCTTCTATTGTCCACTTTTAAAATGCAACGCCCGTCTCCAAAACGAATTTGGGAGGTTTAAAATGCAGTTTAAGATAATTATGTTAGTAATGGCTTTGGAAAAAAATCGATATAGTGTACAATTCAGCTTGTAACTTATTTACCATTAGGTATGGCATTAATTGTCACTTGATTTTGGAAGCTTTTATCATATAATGAAACGGGAGCATATTCAGTTAAAAGTGCAAAAGAATAGATACTGGTACTGATGGACATGCCTACCAGATTTGCAGAGGCAATAGCCTAGTGCATCATCTGTTCCTTCAGAGGCCTCATTCTTGTATGCTTCTGCAGCTACTTGAACTGATGACTTATCGGGCTCCTGGTATATGTAGTCCACAACTTGTTGTGCCACACTCTTTACCCATTGGAGTTGTTCCTCTGTCGTTCCTTTAGCAGGGAAACTATCAGGGATGTCGTTTAGGGATGACGTTCCACAGAACTTCAATGCACAAAGGAGAGTGTACGCCTCGGTCACGAACTGCATAAATTATAAAAATGATTATTATAATGTGACTTTTAAGTTATGCTGGGATCATTCTTAAACTATCAAAACATCGTAACCCCCCCCCCCCCCCCTTTCTCCTTTTACTGACATTTCCATCATCATTTTTGTCAGTATAAGCTTTAATCTTGAATAATTGTCGCCATTCCAATCCACATTTTGAAACGTCTTTCTCCAATTTCAGTTACTTGAGGGAAATTCATCAACACCCCTCCCCCCTTCACATGAACACAAGCAAAAGCAACAAACGCACACACACACACACACACACACGCACACACACATACACACACTCACACAAATACGGCTTACCTCGTACATATCCCAGACATGCTGAACATTTTGCATCACGTCTTTTTTGAAGGAATGGTGATTGAAGTCGCATTTCAGTTGTGCAAGTGTTCCTCGTGCAGAAATACTTTGACCTCTGAAGAACACATTGTTCGAGTCCTATTATAAAGATTGGCAATATATCTGAATAACGTGATTTATGACATATTTTTCAATGATATCATTTACAAGCGATCATTTCAGTTTCTGGCTCTGACTTTGCAATTTACACGTCCTGTTTTGATTAATCGACAAATGAAGAGAATTTGACACCTAACCCTATCTTTTTATTGAACTGCAATATAATTTTTCCTAATCGACATTGTCATTCACGTTTTGAGACACAGAGCATAAAAGGTCATATAAGACGGTGAAAACTCTTTTATTTGATCAATTGTAATTTGCCAACACGTATTTACTGTGGTCCATGTAGGCATTATTTTAACAAGACCGTGGGAGGGGGGGGGGGCATGACGCCCATGCTATTAACCCTCCAATTAAGATGATAACATGACTTTTAGACTCGAATATCATCTCACTTAAGAATTATATTGGGCTGCACCAGTGAGAATGTTCTTCCTTTCAAACTGACCTGCAATAGGAGGATCTCCTTGTGGAACTCCTGAGGTGTTGCAAAGAATGCGTCGAGTCTGTCCTCCCATCGTTCCCCGTTACTTCGCGCTCTCTGGGCGTGTAATATGCGTTCGATTGTCAGCCCGTCGCCACTGACGAGGGTCTGTGTTGGTGTTCCTTCGGTAACAGGCACATAGGTCTGGAGGCGCTCCAGGACTGAAATTGTCCCCTGCGTGGTACTAGGATTGGCGTTCACAACTCCAATTGTTACCTGTATTATAGGTAATTATTATCTGAATGTCAACATCTATTTTTCTTTGATAATATAATCTGAACTTATAGCAGTATGCCCACTATTTTCCTGGTTTCTCTCAGTATGAAGGTAGTTTAAAGTTATACTTCTAATCATTAGATATTACATTATCAACGCGAAGTGAACATTTAATTTGTCAAGTTGGTACTGGATAAACAACTAAGGCATACAATTTGAAGTACTCAAATCGGGCACTATAATTCAGATTCAAGTTAAAACAAACAAATTAAAAAAAGACTGTGAGTTGTATATTGAATAAGGCCTCTATAGCTGCACCCCTGGTCAAATTCTCACCATTTCAGACTTCTTAGCCATGGCAGCTGTTTGTGCGTGTTCTTGTGTGATGGGAAGGTCAGGAGATAAGCTCTCTAAAAAGCCCATATGCCTCCCCATGATGTTCGATACCACATCTACTAAGCGCATTCGCTGGCGGTTGAAGACTTCCGGTGAGGGCAAGAAGCTAAACGGGTCTAAGTCCTCTGCATCGCTCACTGTCGAGGATGACGAAGAAGCTGGCACCCTGTCCCTTGCCGCGTAGCACATCGTCTGAAGGAGGAATTTGTTGCTATGTGTTCTGCCTTGATGTTTTGCTTCACATCCCTTCTGCACGTTGTCAATACAGAGTCCAAATGTAGGAGGACCGGTAATGAACTTTAGCTTCCGACGTATTGTCATGCTCGGCGCTTCCTGATCAATTTAGGGAGAGAGGGATTTCGTATTATCCACATGTCAATTCATTTCAGCATAATATTAATTGAGAAGGAAACACCGATTTTTTTTTTTAGTGTTTTCGTGTTATCTAGAGTAAAAAAAAAGTCATACATTGCTACAAGAGGAAGCGGTCATTTCCTCAAACTATATCTCGATACTGCCAAGTTCTTACTAAGGGGACGAGCTGTGGGAATAAAGAGCTTTATAGATTTTAATACGAACAACTTTCAGAAAAAAGAACATAGTAGACGACTAGTATGGATGTACATAATTTTGTTAATTACTGTGAATATTCAAAATGGTGTATGACTCAAGTACACCCTATATTTCTTCACCTCAATTGTACACTTCCACTCTTTAAGTTGTTGGTCATGATTTTCCGCCATTCTATCGACATGGAACCTGACGCGCTCTGCTCCCATGGTGATGCCACTGTGATTGAGCGTCCGGAAGACTTTCTGGGACACTCCTTGGCGCCACAGTTCTATTCCCATGGTCGCCTGGACAAATGGAAGCTGCGTGGCGAGTGGGTGTATAATGCCATGGCTAGTATAATTCCCATTCTGCGGTCGATGATTTCCTTTGCCTCTTTATCGGATAGTCCCCTTTTAATGGATAAGAAAAATAAGATCGTTTACGTTATTATCTTTCTTATAAGAAGCGTATAAAGTACTTTTCACCCGCAAATTATTGCTTGGGAAACAGAATTTGGGTTGTTGTACCCTCCCCCCCCCCCCCCCAAAAAAAAGTCCAATAACATGACACACAAAACCTCGGACTGCCAATTAAGGCTATCAGATTCGAAATATTAATTCAGTTGTTGAGTTCCTCTAACTTCTCCCGTCTCTATCTTAATGCCACAAAATCATATATTTACATAATTACGTATTGTGCGACACTAAATTGTCCTTTTGCATGTGTTTAGTTTATCTGTGTAATGTTAATTTATAATTTCTTATGTGAAGGAAAGCGCCCACAATCTCTCTTACTTTTCAATGACCCCGCTTTATCCCCCAAAGTACATAACTATGATCAGTGTGAAATGTATTCAGGTTATCACTTATCAGTACTACATGTTGTACCTCCGAGAGCCTTTCTTTCCTTTTGTTCTTCCTCTCTTGGCCCCTTTGACCGAAGGCATCATTGCCGAGATGCAACTGATTGAGAGTGGCATAATCTTCTCGGTGTCCTCTACAAGATCCTCCAGCTGAATTCTGCGACATTTCCAATTGTCACTGGCTGGCTCAAGGCGCTTCCGGATCGCTTAATGGCTTTCACCTGATAAATACAATCAATCATACTTTAAATTGACTAAAGACATGCGAATACCACGTCGTTATTGTAGTTAAATTGTAAAGCATATGTTTGGTTTCTAATTTAGTCAAATAGTTAAATAACGTAGAAATTGAAACGTTTTCCCCGACTCATGACTTGCCTGAAAATCGTTAATTTCATAAAATAATATCGTCTCGCTCTAGAAGCGTAGAAGGAAAATTGTTCAACCAAAATCGATGATACTGGTATCAATTTCTTTAGAATTACATATACACTAATCCATAAAGGCATAGACCGTGCCCCCACCCTCTAGCCTATAATAAAATTTCTTACTTCTTCCCGGATCATCTCTTGCGTGACCTGTAACAGTGCCTTCTTTGCTGCTGGATAATTCCCACATAATTGTCTGAATGCGAGGCGATATTGCGAATTTTCGACACTCGCTACAGCCCTCTCCTTTGCAGTGGTTGGTCTCGAACCAGATTCAGGAAAGAGAGACGGAAGCTCATCGTTGAGTTCAATGCTCATTGATGGTTCTGCGTCTAGAAGAGATGATGATGGCGATGATGGCGGAAGGTTTGTCTGCACGTGAGCATCTACTTGATCATTTGGTGACGATATACATCTTTCTCCTTCTGCGAATTCACCGTCACCTTTGAGTTGAGGAAGAGAAGCTTTAATAATAGTTTATTTTTCTGTGAGACATACGATGTGCTCAAGCTAATCTTGATGAATACGAATACTCCCGTGTCAAAACTTCATTGTGGAATATTTCGATATTGCTTATAAAGTGTTTAATGTTCATGTAATTATTAAGAAACAAGAAAAAAAAAGAGAAATGTATGTTGCATGCAGTTTTACTTCTCAATCCTGAACGGTTATGTATTTGGATGTATGTTACAGTGTTGCTTATCAATCCTGAACGGGAATGTACTTGGATCTAAAACTTTGTGAGCCCTAGAGTTATTTGACGAGATAAATTTTGCGCAGATGGCAACTTGCAAATGTGTAACACTTATTTGAGTAACTTTCCATTCCATTAACCGTTCTTCCGGGGAAAGAGATGCTACAGAAATAATGAATCGGGAGAAATATAATTCAGATTATTTGGGCCGGTATAATTATAGAGACCCCTCTATAAGATATATACCTATCGTTTTGCACATTTTGAACGAATTATATTTTTGCGAACCAAGATTCAGGAAAGAGGAACGGGTTTTGCAGAGGTGGTTATAGAAAGAAAATACCTGGCCTCAGTATTTCTCGCGAGGGCGTGTAATCATGGTCATGTTGCACAAGAAGACATGATTCATGCGGAGTGTCCTGCGCTTCCTCCACGGATCCGTTAGGTCTTGGTGCATGGAGGTCAGGCGTCGGAAAATGCGCGGGTCGCTTTGCAGCTGGAGTTGAAAGTCCAGGTGATGAATGTTTCTGGCAAAAGTGGAGAAATGAAATCATAAATGAATAAATGAATGAGAAACGGAACACGGACCATATCCTTAATTAGTTAAAAACTTCAAAATATTTTTAAAGATTATATGTTATGTTTCAAATAGCATAACATCAAATGATTTAATGTTTGGGGGTTTAAAAATTCAGAATTTTGATGCAACCCCCCCCCCCCCTTCAAAAAAA